>PVHY01004646.1:0-91845 GCA_004024945.1 Uropsilus gracilis
CAGGCTCACGTTGCCCGGGGTACTATGGACTCAAGCAATCCCCAGCCTCAGCTTCCCAGGTAGCTGGGATTACAGGTGCACGCCTCCATGCCCAGCTATTTTTTTGGGACTAGGTCTCACTATGTGCCCCTGGCAGGACTCGAACCGCGATCCCTGGCCCTGGCCGTGGCTTCCTAGGCTGCCGCTTACAGGCATGTGCCACCATGCCCGGCCCACTTGTCTATTTTTTGACACTACAACTAAATACTGCTGTAGAATTTCATGCTGTTATCACATAGAGGTCTTTAGCCTGCTCCCTTTTGCCTGAACATGTGCTTGCCATGTATCCATATTGGTGCTCATGTGGGTAGTTTGTTTGTTTCTTGTTGAGTAGTATTCCATAACCTGTATATATCCTGTCTTCTGCTGGTGAATTTTGTGTTAACTTAGCTGGATTATTATATCCAGTTCTCCAAACTAATGTAGGTGTGGCTGTGAAGGTATCTTTGTAGATAATATGAACATCTACAATCAGTTGTCTTTATGTAAAGATTACCCTTGATAATGTGAGTAGTTCTTAAGTGATTAGTTGAATGGCCTTAAGAGCAGAACTGAGGTTTCCCTGAACAAGTTATGCCTGTGGAGAAGTCTTAACACCTGCAAGCTTCCATCTTGCTCTTCCTGAAGACCTACCCTACAAATCTCAGACTTGCCCAGCCAGTTCCCGCAGCAGGCATAAGCCAATTTCTTGTAGTGCAACCCTGACTGATACACTGATTGATGAGTCTTTATTTGGGTAGTGTCCAGTTTTAGACAACTGTGAATAAAACTGTACGAAACATTTGGGAGCAGTTGAGAACATTTGCATGGATATATTAACCTATGAGTGAAATTGCTATATAAATATATATTAAATTTTATGTAAAACTGCAAAACCAATTTGCAAATTGCTGTGCATTTTGCATTTCTAACAGCAATGTAAGAGAAAATGAGTCGCTCTACACGTTCATCAATATCTCACCTTGTTACCTTCTTAGTTTTAGCTTCTAGTGGATACTTGTGGTTTTTATTTGTATTTCTTTGATGACATGATGCTGAGGATCTTTTCAAGTGTTTATTGATCATTTGTACATCTTCTTTTGCAAAAGTATGTTCAGATGTTTTGTTCATTTAAAATAGTGTTATTTTGCTATTCCGGGCAACATAGTGAGACCTGGGTATCGAAAAAGCAGCCGGGCATGGTGGCAGGTGCCTGTAATCCCAGCCTTGGGAGGCTGAGAATAGGGATCGCTTGAGTATGTGGGATTGGGACTATCTCAGGCAACATAGTGAGACCTAATATAAAAAAAAAAGTTATTTTGGGTTATTTATTGAGTTGTGGGGTTCTTTATATATCCTGGATGTTTTATGCCAAATATAGGTATCCTCAGTATTTTCCACTCCTGTATATGGCTTGTCTTTTCATTTATAAAAATGGTATCTTTTGAAAAGTAGAAATTTTGTAACTTGAAGTTCAAGTTTTTTTTTTTTTTTAAATTTATGACTCATACTTTTGGTGTCTTAAATCATTAAAAGTTTTATCATAGACTTTTTTTTTTTTTTAAGATTAGGTCTCGCTATTTGCCCAGGGAACTGCAGACTCATGTTGCCCAGGGTACCACGGACTCAAGCGATCCCCAATCTCAGCTTCCCAGGCAGCTGGGATTACAGGTGCACGCATGTTGCCCCAAGCGGGTCTCTAACCCAAGGACTCAAGCGATTCCCAGTCTTGTCCTCGCTCCATAGGCTGTGATTAAAGGCATATACCACTGTGCCCAGCCTATAAGAAGTTACTTAGTTTTAACTTTTATTTTCACATCTATGATCCAGCTGGAGTTGAATTTTGTGTATGGTGTCAGGTGAGGGTCAAGGTTCATTTTCCTTTCTAAGTTCCAGTTCGGCAAGCACCAAAGAGAGGACAAACGGATGAGACCATCCTTTCTCAACTGGGTTACTTTGGCACTTCTGTTAAAACCAAATGACCCCCTCCCCCAAAAACCCCAAATGACCCATACATGTACGTCAGTTTTTAGACTTAATTCTGTTCCATGCTTCAGCTCCATAGTTCAATTTGGGGAAAACTGACATCACAAAATTCAGTTACTAAATCCATGAATATGTTAGTTTCTCCATTTATTAGGGCTTTAATTTTGCTTATCAATGTTTCTTAGTTTTTCGTGTGGCACGTACCTTGTAAATCAAGCAAGAGTCACTAGGCTACTTTGCTATGTGGCCTTTAGAAACTTAGGAATTTGGGGATCAAGTACCAGGCTCTTGCACTCCACACCCCAAGCTGACTGCAGTTTCCCTTCAGTTGCGCTGGCTTTGCAATTCCTAGAAGGGCAGGAGCGTTCCGGGTCTCAGTGCTTTTCACTAACTTCTTCCGAGCCTCAGTAGTCCGCACGGGGCTCCTGCCCACTCCCAGAGCCTGAGTTCTTCCGAGCCATGGACGAAGCCCGTAATAGAAGCTTTACAATTACCACCGGGGATACTGGGTGAGGACATGATGGTGGTGGTGAGGAGACACTCAGGGAGCCAGAAACCGAACTCCTGTCTCCCGCACAGGGACACTACAGCAGTGTCCCCCGCGCTGGGGGGTGGAGGGGGCGCGCGTGCAGGGGCGAGAACTGCGCCTGCGCAGGGCGCAACTGCCTCGGGAACCGCTGTCTGCGCAGCTGCGAACGGGACAGCGGAGCGCTTCGCCTCACTTCCGGGGCGCAGCGTGGGGAGCGCTGCTGGGTCGGCTTTCTTTTCCTTTGCGGAGTCCAGGTGGTGGTGTCAGAGGCTCCCACTCTTTTCCTTTGGGTTGACACCTCTGACAATGGTGTGGGTTTAACTTGCCCAAACTGGGCAGGGTCTCTCTCCCTTCCTACGCCCCAGACACACATCCTTATTACCATCTTTTTTGTCTGGCCTCGGCTCTGCAGTTTTGGTTGCTGAGACCGGGGAGGGTGCAGGGTTAGGGAGGGGCGGTGACAAATAAGGGAGGACTTAGGGGCTCGGTGTGGGGTCTAGGAAAGGTAGACGGGTAGAAAGGGCATGTAAGTTGACTGAGAAAACGGTTCTACAAACCGGGAAAAGGCCCCAGGTAAGACAGGGAGGCAGTGATGGCGACTCCTGAGTGTGAAGACTCACTGCAGCCTTCATAGCCAGATTCGACGTTTGTAACTTAATTTACTCTGTACGCTCGTTCCAGATTGCAAGGTGTTATAAGTACAAATGGTAACGGACTGCTCTTCCTAAAATGAAGAGTTTCGTTTTCCTTAATTTTTCAGTGGAAGTGATTCAATTTTACCTTCTAAGAGCAGAGATGACTCTTTTCCCCCTGAGATAACGGCTGTACATTCACCCACCTATCACTATCGGACTAGATAGTGGCCATTCTTGATACAGGAAAATCTGTTATCCTGTTAGTTTTTATCCCGAGTTGTTTGTCCTCCAGTCCTTGAACACAGATGTGCAGATCTGCTTGTTTCCCAGTGGTAGCAGTTAGAAGAGTTCCCCTGTCACTCTTCATGCCTTGGCAGCCTTAAAAACAGGTGAAGGTTTGGGCCTTGTTGGTGATGCTTAAGCCTATTGTGAATCATTCATCTTCGTGGTTATCATGCAGAATAAAAAAATCTAATTGTGTATGGTGCTTGTTAGTTCATAGGACTAGAGATACTGTATTCAAGGTTCCCCACAGAATGAATAAAAATAGATTTGCCTTGCAAATGGTTTTTTGCTTTTGTGTTTTTTCTTCTATTGTGTCAAAAAAGATATTTGCTTACAGCAGTAGGAGGCTATCTTCAAAACCACAAAATTTTCTGGGAAAGGGGACTGATACTCCATAGTTTATCCTCCACTCTGATCTTTTCATGTCCCAGTCCGGCAACTAATTAGTTGACCCACTGCTCCTGAAACACAAGTGACTGACCAGGGAACCCAAGATGCCCCAGGTAGATTAATGAACTCAGAACACAAGTTACTTTGGCAAGAATCCTCTTAGACATTATTTGACAGCTAGGTGACATTTGTTTAATGATGGCTGAATATATTTTTATCCTCTACAGTCATTTACATTTCCAAGCCTTGTCATCAGACTTATAGATTTTGCAGGTTACCTATACTTAATCCTTTTTTGCTTTGGCATTTGCAGTATTAGGTGGCAACTTAGGTTTATAGATTCAGCCAAAAATCTTAAGTAGGAGCGGCTGGCTGGTGGCAAGCAGGATAGGGAGAGGTATTCTGACTCTAGATTCAATTCCTTTTACCACTCCTCCCCATCATGAATAGTTTGGAAAGTGACCTGCTTCAGCACTTGCTGAAATTTCCTAAGGTACTAAAAGACTTCCATTGGGGAAAAAAGCAAGTTCTTAATATAAGTTCTTATTTGCAGAATATAACAACTATTATTTTTAATAGACTGTCACCTGTCACTAGAAAATTAACATGTGGCTGAAAGCTATTACTTCTTAAAACCTAACTGTGAGCCAAATTCCTCCTATTGTCTGGTTTATCTTTTAGAGGGAACAGATAAAATGACTTGGGTAGGGCCAACAAAATACAACAAAATACAACAAAAATACAATTGCACATAATACAATTTAGTAATCTGCAGTAAAGACTGTCAGAAAACACTGTCTAGCCACAGGTGACTAGAGTACCCAGTGCAGCCTAAAGATAGGCTCACATATTAACAGAATAAAACTTTCACATGAATTCTTTGGGAGCCCCAAGTTAAGATAACTGGCTTTCACATTTATTAGGTTGAGTCACATGAAGTTGCTTATAATTAACAGGCAAACAAGGTTCTTGGGTTGCTCTTTCTTTTGATGATCAGTTCAGAAAGGAAAAGCATCATCACTGTTTAGAAGCTGTATGGGGTTGTAGAAGATTTTAACTGTGGCACTTTATAGAGACCAGGCTGCTTAGGGCTCCACTGAGGAAACCACTGTATTTTCTGAATTTCTTGTTTCTGACATTGCTTTTGTGGAAGAGAAGAGAGGGGTCTGGAGTTTTGCTGACCAGTTAACCTCTCAAGTACCTGTGAGAAAATCTTGTCTCATTACTATAAAATTAGCATTACTGAAACATGAGACTACAATGTTTTGCATATTAATGAAGCCATAACATCTTATATTTTTATCAGGCTTAGAGAATTAGCTAAAATGAGTCTAATAGTCTTCTAGCTAATAGAATACAATCTTCTGTCTTCAAAGAAAGTAATGAGAAGATTGGATAAGAGTCAAAAATGGCAGTATAGCTAAATAAAGTAGACAAGAGTGGTGTTTTAGAGCCTGTGATTCAGTGGATATAAATCTGTAGTAAGGTACAGACACCTGTCTGTACCTAAATACTTCATAGCTGTGGACAACAACGAAACCAATCATACTTTTTAAAGAAACTGAGCTGAACATAGTCCAGTGAGAAACACAGAAATATACTACTACGACAAGCTTGCCAGGCCCCAGTTAGTCCCTACTGGCTCTTAAGAATGCATGTTTCACACATTTTCATGCATTTAGTAAGACGTTGCTATAGACACACCAGACTTGAGTGCTGAAACCACGTCAGTAGAAACCATTGAAGTTTATTGGCGGTCACAATGCTTACACTGTATGCAGCAAACACCCTTACAAGTCTATCCGCAACCTGATCACGCAAGAAAGAATTTACCACACAGTCGCCAGAGGAGAAGGGAAAAAAAATTAACAGGCTTGTTTCTGGGGGTAGAGAAGAGAAATAAAAATAAAACCGAATTGATGAGTGTCCCATGGGCAAGAGCTGAACTAGAGATGCGTACAACTAGCAGCAACAGTTGTGGAAAAAGTACAAGGCAAATAGCTTTCTCCATAATTTTCCTCTGTAGGTTAATTTTTTTAAATATTCAAAACATTTATTATGGTTTTCATTTTATAAAAATGTATATTTTTAAAGGGCTAGGAGAATGTTAAATACTTCATGCTAGGCAGACCTTGTTATTAAGAACCCCTCCACTGAGGAACTTCCTCCAGTTCATACATTCATGAGTGCAGGGCAATATATAAATATCCACACGCACACCTCCACACGCACTGCCTCGAGGGCTGGGGAAGACTAAAAGTTATTGGCCACACGCACTGGGCCTCTGGTGGACTCATCCAAATTGCTCAAGAGCAGAGCAAGTGGCTCACTTCCTTCTCTCGTTCCTACCTTTAGAGACCAAGAACCCTAAATCATAAAGTTACACCCGACTTTTAAAAGCAAGAGGCATCTGTCTGAGGATGAGGGTAGCAAAGTGGGAAAAGGATGAAGCTAAGAACACCAAAACTTTTAGCTGGAGTTGTCTGTCACTGCAAGAGGCCAGGGAACCAGGGCAGCATCTGTGGTTGAAAGGGGAGGGGTGGTGCTCCTCATGGCTTAGAGTTCCTAATAACAAGGGTAATACAGTAACAGGAAGTGATAGTTTTGGGGGCAAGGAATGGGCAATAAGAAAAAATATACATTTGGAATTTTTACTTCTTTTTTTGCCTCTCTACACTGTGTCACTAAATATATCTCTGCACGTTCACACATCCTCGTCCAGTAAAGCTTCAGGCCACCAGAATACACATTTTTTCCTCACTCGCATACACAACCCCTCACATCAGCATTGGTGCACTAGACTCTGTAAAAATTTTTCAGTCACACTTTGTTTTTAAACTTGAGTCAATATAAACCTTGTTCAAAATGTTATGAAAAAATGTACATGTTTATACAAGGCAGGTTGTGGCAGGACACTGGGGGTTCTCCCCATGTAGGTGGCCCCAGGAGGAGGGGCTAGAGTCTCACACTTTGTGTCTTCATCTCCTCCCACCACCCTTCCCACCCAATCCCCTAGGAACCAGCAGCGCCCTGCCCCTAGTGAGTGTACTCACACCCTTTAACCTGGGAAAGTAGCTAGCTGACTTTTGCCATTTCCCCCACATCCCTGGAGGAGGGAGCCTGGATCAGTCAGGCCCTCTCCCTTGTAATTGTTCGCCCCATTGGGCCAGACCCAGGGACGGTGCTCTGTACAGGCAGAGTCCAAGGAGGTGTCAGCTCATCATGTCATTGCTGTTCACGCCGTAAGTGGAGTTCTTCATTGAGTCGTTGACTTCTCGACGGAATGCTGACAGGTTCTGGGTGAACCTGCAGAGAGGATGCATGTAGATTGGGGGAAAGGTGTTTGCCAACAACAGCTAGGGCAGAGACTGGCTACTGAGAGGGAACACATATGAACTGATTCAAAAGTCAGTCTTAGTCTTAAGACTTTAATGGAAAGTCAGGCTAGTCTTGTACCCCTTTATGCCTGACAACTGCATGACCACATTCCAGATCTGCTGACAACTGGGAATTTGAGTGGCCAGCCACCTCAGGCTCATGACAGAAGTAGACCTCACAAATGAAGACAGAAAGAGACCAAAGATATCTAATTTCTTTCTGCCCAGACACTGACAGTGTAGAGTTGTGCTATGCAACACAGTAGCCACCAGCCACAACTGAGCATCTGGATTATGCCCAGTGCAACCGAGGAGCTGAACCCAAGTAACACATCATATAACTTAGTCCCCCAATTAGTTGCCATGCTTTAAATGATTAAATGAAATTGAGGAATACATGACAGTCAATTCAGTTATTAAAAAATTTCTAAGTATGTATGGCACAACTTGATTAGGGGATTCTGTCAACTCCAAATTTTATGAAATCTAAACATAAATTGATTATTTCCGATGAAAATTTAGCCTCTAAATCAAGGTACTGCTAGGTATTGAGGACTTACTAAAACAAAAGTAATCAAAGGCTCTCTTTAAAATACTGATTACAATTACTGGATATACTGGATTCAATAAAATGAAGCTGAAGTATGCTTCTTTTTACTTTTAAGTGGGGCTACTAGAAAATGTAAAATCACTTATATGGTGTGTCCTTCTATTCAACAGAACTTCTATAGATGGCCTCTTAGACTTTTTAGGAATCTTCCTTGTTTCAATGATCTGAAAACTAACAACCGCCCAAGACTCCCTATAGGGTCTTCCACACTCACCTGTCTCTGTTTTTCGTAAGGAGATTCCGCTCAATGCCTTCCATTAGGTTTTCAAAACACAGATGCATTGCCTGCTGCTTCTCTGGTGGCTGGCTATTCACGATACTGTTCCTTAGGTCAGAAAAATACTGTGGGGCAAGGAGACAGTAAGAAAAGATGGGAAAAGGTAGATTACCTCCCCACATCATCTTTAGGGTTGCTATTCACCAAGAATGGAGTAGCTCGTCAAGTGGGTACTTTTTGATTCCAGCACACAACCTGCAGGACAATACATCTCCCCTCTAGCTAAGAACGTCACATTTGCACAGCACTTAAGAGTCATCTGAACACATTCTGACCTCTGGGTATGTACATACCCCTTCCTTTGTCTGAGCTGTTATATGTAGTGACTTGTAACTGTTAAGTTGTTGTTCAAAGTATGGCTGGGACATGCTCAGTAAATGCACCCAACCTGGGTGTTTCCCAGGTTTCCCCAACCTGGGTGTTTCTCAGCATTTCTCACAGTGCCCCAGAAAGTGATGGTGAAATGTCTACCTGTGGTCTGTGGCTGCCTGTGGCTCAGGACAGGTAAGGAGCTGGCTCTCACCTTTTCATTAAGTAGTATCAAGCCAAGTAGAGGCCGGGACATAGACCACTGATTCCTACAGTCTTCAAAGATGATGATGTTCAGCACCGTTGACAGCATCTAGAAATGGAAAAGTTTATCAGCTTCAAAGGTCTTTTCTATTTAGGGCAAACAAGACAAATATATTGTGAAGCTTCATTTACATCCTTCACTACAAGGTAAAAACTTCTAAGATATTTCCTGTTCCTTAAATTGCTTGATAATTTATTTCAAAAATGGGTCTTCCCAATTCACTCTGATTTTTGAAGTGATGAGCCAAGTGAACGTTGATAGTAGGGAGTGTCACTTTTTTTTTTTTTTTTTTTGAGACTAGGTCTCGCTATTTTTGCCCGTGGAACCGCAGGCTCTCTTTGCTTGGGGTACCACAGACTCAAGCAGTCCCCAGCCTCAGCTTCCCAGGTAGCTGGGATTACAGGCACGCGCCACCATGCTCAGCTATTTTTTTGGAACTAGGTCTTGCTACCGGCCCCAAGAGGGACTCGAACCGCGATCCCTAGTCCCGGGTGCTTCATAGGCTGAAGCTTACAGGCATGAGCCACCATGCCTGGCCCCAGGGAGTGTCACTTTATAGCTATCAGGTTCTTGTCTGAGAAGAGATAGCTCTGTGACATTCTGGGGCTGTGATGGGAATGAACATTTCATTGCTTCCTGCTGAAGATGACACTATAAACAAAGGAGAGACTGGTTAAAATACTATGAAATAAAAACTAACCATCAATTCCATTTCCTTATGCATTTTCAGCTAGTATATTTTGCAAATCTTAGTTTTGAAAAGATGCTATATACAAATAAAACTGATGGCAAGCATATGGTTTGATCTTTGTTATTTTCTATTGTCCTTTAGTCTTGTTGACATTTTGAAGACTGATAACAGGCTTCATAACTGGATGCAGCTGCTCACACTCCACTTACGGCAACAGGTTAGCACAGTCACTGCCACAGAAGGAAGAGTGCTCATGGGATAGAAGAGTGCCCAAGGCAAAGAGGCTGGTGCGACACACAGATTGACAATTCAGAATCTGTTTTTTTTTCAAATTTTCTATATCTAACAACCACTCAACAAACTCAGAAGTCATCTGAGGGGATCTGACTGGTTACTGAGACCTGAAAGTATCAACTCCACTGCACAGCATTTCTCTGGTGAGATGCCGGTCAGACTTAGCATCTTGCTAAGAACCTTGCAGAGAGGTTCTTCCCACAGCCTCCTGCCTTTCAGGTTGCTCACCTGCTGGATCATCTCTGGATGCTGCTGCATGATATGCAGAAAGCGGTCGCTCTCTTGGTTCAGTGGTGTGGTCCTCTTCTTGGTGCTACGTGACAGCTGCTTGAAGAGGTATGTCACAATGTGGTCCAGACAGGAGCAGCAGCCGGTGCACACCATGGTGTCTGCAGAAAGAGGGCAGGGAAGGAATGTAGCCGGGACACTGAGTTGCTGATGGCAGCTTGGGCAAGCATAGACTGTTCTTAGGAGAGGTCCCATTAAGAGGTTGGCCAGTTCAGCTAAAGTGACTGCTCGGGACACTTCCTCTCACCCTCATCAGAGCAAAGTTCAGGTCTAAGTTTGAAAGTATGTCAAAACAGATGATAAAACAAAGTCTACTGAAATTGCTGACTCAGTGTGGTAGAGGTAGATGTCTTTTCCTGCACAAAAAAGTTTGTATCTAGCAAGTGCTTCTATTGTACCAAGAAATTTAGATAACCTCTAATTTACTTCTAAGAACACTGAGATAGGTGTTGTATATTACCAATGAGAAAACCAGAATTTGGAGAGGTTATGTGACCTGTTCAAGATCACCTACCAGAAACTGGTTGATCAGAACTGTATTCTAATTGGGGCTTAGAATATAGACTGTGATATGAATCTATACTAAGGTACCTGGGGGTGGTGGTGGTGGGTGGGTGGGTGTGTGTGCGTGCATGCGCATTAATGTAATATAGGCAGCTTGATGTCGCCTCTCAATACCTATAGTTGCTTAGAGTAGGTTACTGGATTCCTCAGGCAAAGCATTTCAGGGAAAGCTTGTTGTCATACAGTCATCTTTGCATTCTGCAGCAAGGGCTGCCTGTGTGGGGAACTCTGACTGGGTAAGGTAAGGCACAGACCAGAGACCAAGGGATGACACCTTGGAAGAATAAGCTGTTGTGTTTCTACTTTGAGGGCCCTGTATTTTAAGAAGCTACCAAACAGCCTTCCAAAGCAGGGTTTGATACCTTGGCTGGATTGGCCTAGATACTGTTTCATACCCCAATGGTAGCAGATTCATATCAAAGAAGTAGGAGAAATGAGGATGACAGCAGACAGATATAACAGCAGGCAACCCCAAAATCATTCTATGTGCATTTGCAGTATATCATGAGTATTTTGCAGCTGGCTTCCTATTTATAATACAAAGAGTGCTTTATTTCCTGAACACATAAATACCTACTAGGATTGCTGGAAGGCAGCCTAGTAACAAAATGGTTGACAGGAACCATCTGGAGTAGGATAAAAAAACTTTGGGAACTAGCTGTGTAAAATTGCCTTAAGGATAGAATCCAAACATAATGAATGTTAAGGGCCCCCTATGTTCAGATTTGCCATTGCCCATTTCTCTCCAAGCTTCACTTCACTCTTCAACTCTTTAGCAGAGTCTGCCAGTCATTGGATATCCCTATTCTTCCTTGCCTCTAAGTACTAGTACCTGCGCTTCGTGCTAGGAAGTGCACCAATCCCCCCACCAATCCCACAGCACTTAGTAGTTATCCCTACTCTAGTGTGAATAGACAGTTATCTGAGTGTCTGTTTAATTCACCAAATAAAAGCTTCATGTCAGGGATTCTGTGCTGTTAATACTGTGCCTTTTGTGCTCAGGGCAGGTCCTCAGGAAGGGATCAGCAAGTATTTACAGGATGAGAATGTACCCATGAGTTACTCTGTTGTGAGAGCCAACTCCTTAAAGCAAAAATCCTTCCAGATACATTTAAGAGTCTCCTTTTTCTAAGTGGTAAAAACAAGCTACCCCATACTTACCAAGTGCTGTAAGTCCTTCAGAAATGGAAGAGAGAATATACATGATGACATGAGGTTCCAGGCTTGCAATAAAGTTCATGTGGTCCTGAGTCAGGACTTCCAGTAGTGAGTAATAAGACTGGCTGAGTTTGGGATAGTCCTGAGGGAGGAGATTGAAAATCAGTTTAGTTGCTGTGTCCCTTAGCATGCAGGGAACAAAGTCTAAAATTGCTTAGTTCCCTTCAGCTGGGAAGACCTACTAAAAGCAGAAAGAATTCTAGATTCTAGTCCTCTAGATTTTAGTCCTCCAGAGAAACATTCAAGCATGGTCTCAGTCAGGCTTACCAAGAGATCACTGTGGGGAATAGAGAGCAGCAACTTGATGAAGGTCTGCAGAGCGTTGTCCAGGGCATCGTCTCCATAGAGACGGAAGACTCCAAAATTGACGTAACTCCCACTGAGAGCAGCCTTCAGCATGGAGAAGCAGATGGAGATGCCCTTGAGCTTCAGTGCATATACCTGATCCTTTGGGAGTTCTCCCAGAGTCAGGATGCGATTGCCTGAGTTGAAATGAGACACATATTTTTAACCACATTATAATTCATAGTTTACGTACCACTTAACCTTCCTGTCGGGAGTCAAAGGTCCTCAGTGCCAGCTGGCACAGTAATACAAATGTATGAGGAGAACAGCATGCCTTGGCAGTGCTGGCCTGAGATCCTATATTGCATATGGGATGGCAAATGAGTGGGTGTCTCCTTCCAGGGTTATGGTCCTCCAAAGCACTTACCGTACATTGTTATCATCTTGCTGGTTTCTCTGAAGAGTAGGATTCCATTGGGGGATGAGACATCAAACTGAAGTCGCTGGGATCTGAGAATAAAATACAGAAGGAAAAATATTAGAGGCATGCTGCTGGAAGATGAGGTTACTTCAGGTTCTCACCTGAGTAATTTCTTTTTGCATTAAGGTGTGCAGATTACTTACCCTAATGTGAAATAACCATACCAGTCAAAGATATTTAACCAGTGATACAGCTTATATCTTTAAAACCAACAGGGTAAATCCAAGTTCTGCTGCTCAAATTGAACACACTTTAAATGTGAAAGAAACAAAATGAAGATGCAGGTAAAAGCATTCTCCAGTTCTCAACTTTATGTGACTAAAGTTTGGCTTCTTCTACCATTACCTCTTGGTAGTATTCACTCACAGTCCTTCAGCCACTAATCTACCTTTCTCTTTATAAATGCAGCAGCAACTCAGGGCGATGCACCTTGGAGCACTACCACACAAGTTAGTCAGGGAAGGAAATGGTGTGAAACCTGAGTTTTGCATTCCCAACCCTTCTCTAGACCACAGCACTTCTTTGGTTTGCTCCACACCTTTTAATGAGCTTTGCTTACTCTTAAGTTGGTAAGGTCTCACACCCAGGATCCTTCTTGAATCTTCTTTCCTTTCCTCCTCACACCGAATTCATCAAGATATAGTGCTACAATATGCCCCAACCCATGCAATTTTATATGATCTTTCTGCTTCCACTCTTGTCTCCTACAGTCCCTTCCTCAATAGAAGCTGGCTGTTAGACTATCATTTCCATCTCTTGCTTCAAACAGTTCAGCAGCTTACTGTAATGAAAACACATGGCCTGGTTCTCCACAAGCTTTACTGAGTTGTTCTTTAGTCTTGTTCCCTCCTGTGCTTGGCCCCAGGCCTCCATAGCCTCTCCTTATCCAGCCAATAACATCTTACTGTTTCAAGTCTCAGCAAGTTCATCCCATCTGAATACTCTTGCAGTTGTTTTCTGTTTAGAACACTCTTTCCTCTTCTCTTTACATACTACCAGCATAATTTTTTGTCATTCAGAGCTCAGTATCACCTCTGAAGAGGTAATTTCTGATGCTCCTCCCCTCTGATTTCCCTTTATTCTCATAGCACTTATCTGTGTCTGAAACAATCATCCCTCCTGGTTTTATGTCATTCCCCTAGAAGGTAACAGCTAAGAAGACAGTGCTTTTGTCTGGCAAAATAGCCGGGATAGTGCCTGTCAAGTTAAATTTTTACTGAACTAGCTGTCACTTGCACGGTACCTTTGTAAAGACAGAGTGCTCCAGTGTACCCCTTTCACTCTACTGTGTCTATGAAATGTGAGCTATGAAATGTAACATGGCATCATTACTAATGTGAACCTTTATATATATGAGGATAAGTATCTTGAGACTATTTAAATCAACTTATTTCCTACAAGCAATTGTGGCTTTGCAGGGTCAGACACTCTATTTTCAAACAAAAACACATGCACATAGAATTTTAGAGGTCCACAATTTTTTTTTTTTTTGAGACTAGGTCTCACTATTCTCGCCCGGGGAACCACAGACTCACATTGCCCGGGGGTACCACAGACTCAAGCAATCCCCAGTCTCAGCTTCCTAGGTAGCTGGGATTATAGGCACGCACCAACATGCCTAGCTATTTTTTTGGGACTAGGTCTCGCTATATTGCCCTGGATATATCTCGAACCCGTGGACTCAAGCGATTCCCAGTCCTGGCCGCGCTCCATAGGCTTGCGCTTAAAGGCATGCGCCACCGTGCCCGGCCTGGTTTATAAATTTTGATAACAGTGAACCTTACTATCTTCTGTTCAAAGCACTGGGTTACGTAAGTTTCCTTAGGGCTTTCTGAGAAAAAGGGACAGCTGTGTTTACCTATTATACTTGCTTACCTGTTATGAACCAATTCAGCCATCAGCTTGAGCACAGGTGTGGTACAGGCTGGATCATGGTACCACAGTTCAATTGCCCGCTGAAGAATTGGCATATAGGATGGATATCTGTACATGAAAAGCTAAGGAAGAATTTCTGAATCCAGAAATGTACACAATTTGAGACAATTTCTTATTCAAGCACAATTACAATTCTCTAATTTCTTGTCTCCTGTTTGCTCATCTGAGTTTTTCTAACCAGAATATTCTAGAGTAACTGTATATCCTATGACTTGTAATAGGCATCTAATAATACAGTGAGTGTACATAATGCCTTTCTTCTGAAGAGCACAATGTATTTCATATTATCTTTTTACCAACTATATAGTATGATAGGGAACCAGCTATTTTCATCACATTAACTATTGGAGAAATAGAAGCACTCATATTTGAAACGATCTGTTCAAGGTTATGAAGTCAATAAGCTTAGATTTTCAAAATTCAAATAAAGATGTCTTTTTAAATATAGATTGAAATATCATCTTTGGTTAACTTTAAAATTCAAATGCAACAGTTCCAATGGTACAAATATCTGGGACTCAAAAGAGAAACTGGTTATACCCCAGTCTCAGCGATCATGGCAGATAACACTGTGTCATAAGACTACTAAAGAATGACAGTTGGCAGGTCATACCGTGGATACCTCTTCACCTTTTGCCCCTGCATCCTTTCCTCTTCCCCCTCTTCCTCCTCCCATGACTCCATTACCCACTGAGCCCCAGTTAAGGCTTGAATATACTCCTAGTTTGTGTTAGGATACATCCATTCAAACAGCATCATGAAGCTGGTCTTGGCATTGAAGGCGAAAGCTATCCCCCTCAGGTCTCTTACTAGGCCAACCAGAGTTCGCTATAGTAGAAAACAAAAATAAGTTAAAACAGAAGAAAAATCAAACCTGATGGGGATATCACACATCTGTAATCTTATTCTTCCTTCTATTGTCAATAAATACTCTCTCCTAGGTTTTTTGATCTTTCCCAGACTAGAACAGAATCTTTTTGCTTGGAAAATTAGTTTGGGAGCTTGTTATACCGAGAAAAAGGAATGGTTCCTGACCTATCAAAACAAAAATAGAGTGTGATAAAGTTTTAAGACATTAATATGATAAATCACATGCTAAAAGTGAAAAAGCAAAAAAGCTCATTCAAAAAAGCAAAAAGAATAAAAAGTCACTGCATGAACAGTTTGAGGAGATGAGATCCTGAACGCCTGCACAGTGCCCAGTGACACAATGATACCAGCCAGCACCACAGGAACTCAAAAGCAGACCCTGCCACGAGGAAGGCAAAGGAGTCTCTGTGGTGACCCGTGTCTTTATAGCGAGGGTGTCTGGAAATAAGACTGATAGGTTTTATCTCAGAACGGCAAAGTACTTAACATACTTTTACAATGAGATAGGACTAATAAAGTCAAGTAATTTGCCCATAATTATGCTGCTATGTGGCAGAGGCAGGATCAGAACACACAAAACCAACAACCCAAATCCAATGCTTTCTTCCTGAACAGAACTTTACTATGGGTCCGAAAGAGCAGCAAGGCTGCTTGTGAAACCTGATAGTCATCAGGGTCAACGGGGCAGTACATCTGGATACCCTGACTCATTTGTCAATCCTGACTACACTGCTGCCAAGGGCCAGGGGGCAGCAAAGAGTTCTATTCCAAAACTAGTATCATAAGCTTCATTTTCTAAAAGACTGGTTATATGAGGCATGATAATGATATAGGTGATAACTGTCATTTCTGGCCAAAGAGGCTCTTTTAATTTATTTTATTTGCTCTGTGTGGTACTATGGTGATGGAGAAAAGGACTGATTATTCAATGACGGTCCTCAAGTCCTTGATATTGGCTGATACTCTAGCCTAAGCTGTAGGTGTATTTCACATGAATCTCAGCTTTGAACGGTACCCATCTCAGACCTCAAAGCTCTGGTTTAGAGTGCAGAGAGAGAGCTGAACCAAATCATGTTCTATGATGTACCTGCAGATGTGGAGACAGAAAACTAAGAGGCTTTTTAAAGATGAAAAGGGAGATTATCAGGAAAAAAAAAAGTACATAAGTATTACTAGCTTAGGTCCCTAAAGAGCAGGTATGTGTGAAGTAAAACAAAGGAAACAAAAATTGGGGAAAAAAAAATTCTGAGAATTCAATAAATAAAGGAGATTTTAAAATTCCACATACATATATGGAAATTCACAACCCCTTCAAAAGTACTCATGTTGAAGAAGAAATCTTAATGGAATACACAAAGAAATGGTAATAAAAATGTAACATCAAAAATTGTAGATTCTGGAGGCCTGTTTCATTAACAATGTGAATGTACTTATTAATACTACTGACCTGTATATCCCTAAAAATGGTTAAGATGGCAAATTTTCTATTATGTATTTTTTACCAAATTAAAAAAAACCTTGTATATAGTATACTTAGAATTTACAGTTTTAAATGATTAATTACAAAAACACTGAAAGACATCAGTATAACAACTCCAAGGAAAATAGATGTAAATAATAGTTAAAAGCAGAAATGAATGAAACAGAATTTATGGGGGGTGTCAAAGAGTATTAACAGTAACAGATCTCTGGTAGGACTGATGTAGGAAAAAAGAGGGAAAGCACTGAATAGTAGTATTAAAAATGATCACAATCAGAAATACAAGAGATTTAAAAAGGCAATGAAAAAACACAGAACTTCATGCCAATACATGTGAAAATGCTGACAAAAACCCAAAGGAGTTCACTCTAATGTAGTTTATGCATCTATACTGGTTCATTTATTTCAAAACTTTAGGAGTTCAAGAGATGAAATAAAATGTTGAGCCGGTGACTATTTAAGGTTAAGCACTATTTTCTGCAAAGTCAGCTAACCTCATCTCTGTTGAGGATGCCTTCAACCAGAAGCTGATCAATCAGTGGGTGCAGGACTCACCTTTGCCTCTTGCTCGTTGAAACTATTAGTGCTAAACATCTGGGCCACAGCCTCAAATGCTGCTGTGAGTGGCAGCATGAACTGCTCATACTGATCTTCATCCTCTCCTGTAAGGGAAACAACCCAGAGTATAACCCCAGTGTAAAAGATTCAAAGCTGTCTATGCATGGAAAACGAGAGAGAGGAGTGATCCAAGGATAATTCAAGGGGGTCCCTTTATTATTTCAACAGATATTGTTAGTAAGTTCAGAAAGTATTATCTAGAGAAAAATTTTAAACTAGAAAATGATCAAAATTACCTATCAAAATTACCGATCAAAACTTTTGATATTGAGTCCCAATTGCAGAGATTCATGCATGTATTTATTTCTTTTCCATTAAGAGAGAACTACCATTAGGTGAGAAAGGACTATGTCTGGTGTTGAGAACTAGAAGAGATTCCAACATGAATCAGATACTGGAGTCTTTATTCACACCTTTCGTTCTTCAATTACCTTTCATAAACCTTGATGGTTTTAAGACGTCATTTTAATACATAGTTTAAAATTATAATGACATCACTGAGTTTCAATTATTATTTGACCCAAAACTGAAACCACAACTAGCGCTAGAAAGGTGTGAAAACCCTTCTGGTTGATGTGTGCTAGTGAACTAAGTGACAGAAAGATTTACTGACCATCTCAGGCCAGCTGCATCTCAAGGGTGTATGTTTGGGAGAGTTATCTTGCTAATAAGATGCACATAGAATCTCGATTCTAAATTCCCTTATTTTAAAGATGAGAATATAAAGAAATCTGAAACCACTGTGGAGCAGATGAAAGCTTTATGTGCATGCTGTTGCTCTCTTCCAGTCACAGGGGCCATGGCAGCATGCTCTGTTTTTGGTTAAATCAGACTGCTATTTCAGATAGTTTTGTTACTGCTGAAATAACAGAAAAGACCCCCATCTAGTTTTCTATCAAATAAAAATTTAGAATAGTGCCAGATTACTTCATGAGCCTCTAGGATTTATTGCAGTACCTAAATCCACCATGAGGAGACGCCCAAGTGCTGTGTAGAAGGTAGTCCGACAACGCATGTCTGTCAGGTTGGACTGATTGTTAATACCCAAAAATGAAAAGTGCTCGCTCTATTGAAAAAAAGAAAACAAGTTAAAAAGGTAAAAACATGGGTTAGCGGCAGAATGCAATCCAGTAATTTTAGGATTACTGAGCCTTTCAAGCTAATGGCTACATAGTCATTCCTTAGGAATATGAAGGGCATTAAAAATTTTTTTTTGGATGACTCTTGTTTCTACCTACAACTCATTTCTCTTAGTTTGAAAAGCAGTGAGTGATATATCACCAGAAGTCAGATCATCTTGCTCCTAAAGTAGCTCTGATGACAGTATGTGTAAACTGGTGGCAAGGTGGAATCAGGGACATAGTGTCTGGCTGCAGTGGCAGCATGGACCTCAATTTTAGTATCTCCCTCATGAGCTGAGAACGTCTGTGTGGGTGGCAAGAGAGCAGAACCAAGATCAGGGCTGAAATCACTCACCGTGTGATTGTTCAGCATGAACTGTACCGCACTCAGCTTTACAAGTTTCCTCACACTACTGTATGTGAAGACAGAGGAGGAAGGTCAAGGAAAGCATGACACAAAGTAAGAATCTTCACTGCAGAATGAAACTTCCAGGGTAATACAGTTCCTTTCTGTACTATGAGTTTCATATTAGTCATTTTTCTTAATTACTTAATGATTGCCAAATGGGAAAAAACAGTGCTCTCTTCTAAGCAGTATTTAAGTATCAATGAGAGACTACCCCTACCAAACACCTATCTGTAAGAAAAGAAACAAAACCCAGCCGTTTCCTCCAAGACCCATAGCTGTTCTCAACTGGAGTTAGGAGAGAGACTCAGGCGCTAAAGTCCTCCTACTTGAGGTACCACTATGCATTTAGAACGAGCTATGTACCATCTTTGGGAGAACTGAGAAAAAAATACCTCAGATAGTTTTCACAGAGTTTACTTTTCTTCCCAGACCCCTGGTTATGAAAGGCTTAAAGAGAGTTCAAACTTCAAGTGGACCTAGTCCAATTCAAGAGCAGCTACTGCTTCACAGCAAAGTTTGTCATCAGGATGCTTTTACCTGATGGATGACCAGTGTGAACTATGCTGACATTGAGGATGCTGAAACTCTGGCCTCAAAGAGAATGTACCCAAGAGATGGATATGTTGGGTTTTCCTGGATCTTAGGGACGAGTCTGTAGAAAATTATAAGCTTATGTGCTGGTACATTTTGTGGCCTGGAATTATTTCTGGAACCTGTGTGAGTATTGCCTTTGTCTCCTAAGAGAATGGGAGACACCTCAATATGCACAAGGCTAAATTAAAAAGCAGGAGGTCACGATGTCTAAGACTGGGATGCCACAGTTCCTGTGGTGCAGAAAAGCTAGTTTAGAAAAGGATATCCAATGGAGAGGTCATTTAGAAGCTGTAGTGTCTTGGAGGTGATTGGTTCACAACGGCCCCAGTATTTCAGGTTGGTGATGCTGGAGGACAAAAAGAAAAAAAAAACCAGAAGACACTTTTGATTTGCCTTGTTTCCTTGAAGGTAAGGAGTAGAAGAAAATCATTCATCAAGAGTCACCACACATCTGCATCACCAATTCACAGACATCACAACCACAAAAAATGGGTATAAAATCTCCGTACTTACATTTGGTTGACTAGAAAAATTATCCTTCAGATAATCTTCACTACTTGGTTCCAAAGCTACACTGGCCCATACCCAGGCCCTTGGAATTCTGGGGCACTCCAGGGCTGATTTCTGCAGCAAGGGTAAGAGATTTCTGCGGCAGTGATAACATGCAGACGTATGCAATTCTGCACCTGCACCATCCACTGTCAGCTGCAGAATTCTAGTAGCCCTTGCTTCTGGGTTCTTGGCTGGCAGAGTCCTTTAGACCCCCTTTGCTTTTTCATCTTAAATTATTAACCAGCTCATGGAAATGAGTGCTTAATATTGGGAGAGTTGGAAGGAGGTAAATGTTACTTTGCACACAGCCCTGGGTAATATTTGGCTCCTATTGTGTGCTTTGGTAAATTGAGTTCCTAAAAAGGGGAAAATGTAACCAACAAGGCATAAGTTAAAAAAACAAAACCCAAAAAACAAAAAACAAACAAAAAAAATGGGCCAATTAGAAGCTCTAACTTTGAAGACAGGTTAAACAATAAAATAGCACTAGATTTTGAAGAGTCAAGACTCTTAAAAGATATGATGCTTCTTCAGAGGATCAAGCCCATTTTAGAGTGGGGCGTTCCTCCTGGGGGCATATCTAATGGAAATTGGCACCAACAAGTGAATGTCCACTCTGTGCAACCCTGGCAGCAGAGTGATCAGGTTAGTGGCTGAGCACTGATCTCTGGGAAGGGAGGGCCATTTTGCTAAAGCCACAGCAGGGCTTCACCTGTGATTCCAGAGGCCATTGATGAACAAAATTAAACCCTTTCCTGTACAAGCCTGGAATGCTCTGGGGCCGGGCCATATCTCTAAGCACAGCTTGTCACACACTCAAATGCACAATTTTCTGACGCAAACGATCAATGCTGGAATACCAAGGCACTGGCAACACAATGCCAAGATCACATTTTACAGTTGCAAGAGGATTGCAAGGGACTCTTGCTGATGGCAAGCCAAAACACTTACATTTTTCCTATGAAGACACTTAGGACCATGGTCTCATCATTTAAGCCCAGGACTTCTGAGAGTCGACGGTATAGCTGATATTATGGGAAGAGAGAGTAATCAGAAAATACCGATTAGAAAAATCACATCCCAATATTGTTTTTGTTCTCAGTCATGCATTAAGATGAGATGAGTTAGTTTCTAAGTTTTACTAAGCTTTGTACAGAAGCTTCCTTACTGGTCCCCTTTAGGCCTAAAATTACAAAAAGACTGTCAAAACTTTCTATTATGGACAGTAACGTATTTATGGTGACAGAGAATTGGGGGAGACTAAGAGATTTTTTTTTTTTTAATATATAAATTTCACGTCTTTGTAATCCTAGGGATTCACCCCCCAACCTCCCCACCTTTCCCCCCTGCCCCAAGTTGTGTGCTTCAGTTTGGTGGTTAGCTTATTTTGACTTTTCCTCATGGCTTTTGCTTATTTTTTCCCCTATATCCCATATATTAGTGAAATCATTTGGTTTGTCTTTTTTTTTGATTTGTTTCTGCTAATATGATTTCTTCTAAGTACATCCATGTTATCATAAAATCATCAAATTTGTCATGTTTAATTGATGAGTAATATTTCATTGTGTATGTATACCACATTTTTTTCATCCAGTCATCTGTTTTGGGGTATTTAGGTTGCTTCCAAATCCTTGTAATTATAAACAGTGCTGTAGTAAACATCTGAGCACAGGTGTCCCTTTGTACCCACATTGAGGTCTCTTTTGGGTAATTCCCAAGAGAGCAATTGCTGGGTCAAACCAACAGATGTTTTGACTGACCATTTATTAAGCATATGGAGCACAAGGGAAGTGGACCCAATTCTTTGATGAGTCTCCACCTCCGAAAGTCTACAGACTAAGAAAGTCTACAGGGATTCTGTCTGACGACCCCTAATCAGCAAGCGAGAACCATATAGAGCCAAATGGCAGTGTTACCTTAGATGACTTTTGCACCTGGTCCCCAATGTAGATCTTACGAAACTGTTCAAAAAAGCTCAGCATGGCCAATTCTAGCTTCTCATTACCCGCTTGAGCCAAGCGAGAATCTGTTAGGTTCATCAACTGGAGCACCCTAGGGGAAGAACAGCAATGATTCTCTCAACAGCAGGATATCCTGGTCACTCTAGAAAATCCAACCTACCCTGATAATTGTATATCTTCCCTCCTGACCTACTCTATTTGAGAGACACTTTCAAGAGGCGCTAAACTCTGTTGAGAAAAAACATTCCCATTTCTGCCCCAAAGAAGCTACACTAAAGGAATAAATATGAATGACCTATTTGTTTAATACTTCTAATGCACCGAGACTGCAAGCTGAGGCAGAACCCATAATGAGCTTCGAAACTGTAGGAGAAATACTGGTATGAAGGGTAACAGCTTCATGAGACCTTGGATAAAACTAATTTTGGAGTTCCAGTTCTTCCACATGTAAAGTGAGGGAAGACTGGACTAGATCAGTGGTTTGTGATCTCTCTCTCTTTTTTTTAATTACAGAGCCAAGAAAGGAATGGAGACAAATAAAAGATGGATGTTCAAGGGCATGTGATACTTCCAGGGACAAAGAGCAGACATCCTTTTTCCTGCACCTCACTCCCAAAACAAAGCACACTTGAACACAAGTGAGCGAGTGGTGAATGAATAAAAAGGTTATTACATGCATGCTTGCATGCTATTTGACACTTTTATGTGAGAATAGGAAAAAAACTATGACTTATCATGGATTTGGTCATCATGCTGCAATGCTAAGGTAGAGAACTGTTCTAACAAGATACTGTCTAAACTCAATTAAAGTCATTCTCCTCACCTTGTTTGGGGAAAAAAAATCATTACTTAGAAAAAACATTTTTCATGTTACTATTTGTAATGGGTTTATTATGAACTTTAAATAAGTAAATATTTAAAAAAATTCTTATTACTTTTCAATATGATAAATATTGATAAAAACATCTCACGTAAACAAAAGTTCTTTGAGGCTGTTAATACTTTTTAAGAGGACAAACAGTCCTGATAAGAGGTTTAAGAACCTTTGATTTCAGGTAGTAAAAATTCCTGATTTAAATTTTATTTCTGTGAGGTAAATTTTTAGAAAAAACTAAATTACTTACAGGTTTTTTGTAAGGTAAGAATCATGTAAATATAAAATAAATCTGGAATCCTGGTGGTGGAAAAGTGTATGGTAAAGTGGTATGAAAGGCAACAGTGACTACTGCCTGCTTACTTCAG
Source organism: Uropsilus gracilis (assembly GCA_004024945.1). Classification (NCBI taxonomy): domain Eukaryota; kingdom Metazoa; phylum Chordata; class Mammalia; order Eulipotyphla; family Talpidae; genus Uropsilus; species Uropsilus gracilis. The sequence continues at coordinate 23,285 of PVHY01004646.1, forward strand.
GAGTACTGGAGAGCCTGTGTCCTCCCAGAATCACTCTGGCAAAAAAGTTGTTCACATTGCACTAAGATGTGGCCCTTAAACAGAATGATTTCCTCTCATGGTTTTCCTCTTCTGTATCCACACTTTCTTTGCTGACTTACTGCAAATGTTTTTCAATAGGAGCATAGAAAGAGTTCCTGCTGCACTTACAAAAGATTGGGCATTGGTCCTCTAACAGTCCTTTCTTTTTTATGTGCGATCAGTTTCATGAGCTTGTATTTTATCAATAGAGAGGGATACAATAATTTTTTTTTTTTTTTGGAGACTAGGTCTCGCTATTTTTGCCCGTGAAACCCCAAGCTCATGTTGCCTGTGGTACCACGGGCTCAAGCAATCCCCAGCCTGAGCTTCCCAGGTAGCTAGGATTTCAGGCATGTACCACTACGCCAGCAATTTTTTGGGACTAGGTCTCACTGTGTTGCCCTGGGCGGTATTCGAATCGTGATCCCCAGACCCAGCTGTGACTCTGTAAGCTGTTGCTTAGAAGCATGCCTGGCTTAGAGAGAGATACATTAATGGAAGCAGGTCACGTTCCTATGGTCTCAGGACTCAAAGTAGGTGGACCCTACCAACAAAATGGAAGCCTCTGTGGGAACACTTACCGACAGACAAGCTCGCCATCCATAGCATCTTGTTCATCAGTGCTGGCAAAGGAGACCCGGCCACCAATCACAGCACCGATGATGTAAACTAGCCATGTCAGCCTTCCTACAAGAGGAAGAAGACCCATTAGGGTCACCTTCAGTGACAATTCCATGAAGAAATTCCTCACTCATTCTTCATAGTGAGGTTCATTTCTTACTATGAGCTTCCTTAATCTAAGAGCCACAAAGTTTTAGTTTTGTGTACAGAGTGTAGTTACTCTCTACTCTGGTAAGGGCAGAAGTGGGAAATTCATCAGATAACTGATGTTTCCCCATAGACGGGTCAGTATGTTTGGAGTTAGCATCTTCTTACACATATCTGTTGCAGATAAGATATGATTTTAATTATCCTTCCCTGGCTCCCGGTGGCATTTATTTACAAATATTATTTTATGTACATGGAAATAACTGATGGTGTAAGAATACTTTTGGGGGAGTAAAAAAGAGAAAAGGCAATGAGTGAAGGTACTGACAGTAGCTCCTTCCAGGCCCAGCCCACTGTGCACTTACCCTCCTGCACGGCAATATCCATCGGGCTAGCGCTGGCACTCTGCAGCAGCTCCTGATAGGACTGCGCCGACTGGTCAAACAGCTGCACAAGGAGCGCACATGTCTTCTCGTATTCACAGCGCCCAATTGTGGACAGCTGGTCCAACTGCTGCTGGACCAGACCTGTGTCCTCCAAAGGGTCTTCCAGTCCATCTCTATTCCCAACAGAGAGGGTAGTACTCTTAAAACAAGCCCACTGAATTCCTTGTGGAAGGATTCTCTTTCTTAACTTAGTCACTATCTCTAACCTTAGAGGCCCACACCTTATCCGTCAAGGAAGGAATAGATGCATTAAGGTTGGAAGACAGATACCCTCAATTTTATCCTGTTTCTCTTAGATATATTCTGCATGTTTGCATCCAGACATACCATCTGAATACCCTAAGACACATCTGCTTTGGTCTTCTCAGTCCTATGCTTCTCGCCCCTCAGAGCTCTTGGTTCTGAACTATAGGAAACTCTGGGACTATAAGCATCTCGTTCCTTATATGGGGACACTGTGGTCATATGTGTTTTGGAATTCAGAAGTTTTCAGATTTTAGGGAGGCAATAGGATGCCTCTACCAAGTAATATAAACTCCTAATAGTGTGTCAAAATATTCCTGTAGCAAAATGTACACATTATGCACATTAAGACTAAGAAGACATTATTAACAGGTCTTACATCAGAAGCAGGTCAACGTATTTTGGTGCCAAACGTGTAAGAAAATTTAGTTTTCACATTTGGATCTCAGAATTGCAGATGAGATATTGGTCTTATATTGTCTACTGGTTCTTAGATTTAAAAATCTTGTGATATTACAAGCTCTGTCTATTTTTATGATACCATCACAGCAAGCAATTAATTCTTAGCTGTGTATTTACTGTGGCTCATCCATGAGGTCAGCACACATGAACTTAATCCTCACACGACCTTATGAATTAAGCCTAATAAGGAGACCCAGAAACGCACACTGCTATTTATGAGAAATAAGGTTCAGATCTCATACATGTACCCATTCCACTGCCTCACTGGAACCAGATGAATGCTCCAGAAAATAAACTATGCAGCTAAGAGAACAATGTTTTCCAGTGGGCTTCATAAAAATTCTGTTTTGAAATGACTCATCATAAAACAGAATAACTCCCATAACAACTAAGTGCGCTTGACTCGAGCAAATTAAGAAGCCACTTAAAAACAAACAAACCAGACACCCAGACTTCGAGAGTCCAAGTAAATTTCCCTGAGAAATAGTGAAAAAAATTTTACAAAGTCTGAAACAAAGAATAACTATCAAATTTTGAAAGGGTCTGACATTTAAGTTTCTGATCAAGGCAGGCAGAAAACATGCAATGCAATTAGTGACCAGCTGTCTAGATTTTTTTAATCTTCTAGTAACCTTTAGTTTTTAAATCCCCCCCCCCTTTTTTTTGAGACCAGGTCTCACTATTTTTGCCTGTGGAACTGCAGGCTCACGCTACCCGGGGTACCAGGGACTCAAACAATCCCCAGGCTCTGTTTCCCAGGTAGCTGGGATTACAGGTGCATGCCACCACACCCAGCTATTTTTTTGGGACTAGGTCTCGCTAGGTGTCCCCGGCGGGACTCGAACTGCGATCTCTGGCCCTGGCTTCCTAGGCTGCTGCCTACAGGCATGCGCCACCAGGCTTGGCCCTAAAACCTTTTTTATCTACTTTTTTCTTCAGATCACAGTAAGTTCCTATGACTTATACTTTAAATTTCTATCTGGCCTATAAGTGTTTCTCTCATGTTTAAAGAAAATCAGTGTTAAGGACAAATACACCAATATACTTTTTATTTAAAGATACAGCTATACTTGGTAAAAGAGGGGATGTAAGTTGTCAAATAAAGACTATTCTCTGAGACTATGCTCTCACACGCTATTCTGCTGACGTGAAAAAAATACACATTTATCAGTATGAGCTCAAACAAGACTCCAATCAAGGACTTTTTTTTTTTTTTTTTTACCAACTGGGCATCTGATCTGGTGGTGGAACAAGGAAGACTGTTCAAGTTTCCTTACCTTAGTATAATGTGCACAGATTCCAAACGGGACGTGATGTAGGCTTTGGTGACCTCAGGTGTGTAAGTTTCCAGCATGTGGGGCTCTGTGGCTTTCACATATGGCACAGAGGCCGCCAGTCGCTGCCACAGGCTCAGGAGATAGTGCACACTATTTGGGGCAAATTCCCAATGCTAAGGAAAACGAGAAAAACAGAAGGCACATTTCTCATTTTTTGGTGCACAATAAAGGATAAACTTTTATGGATGTGTTCCTCAGTCAACTTTGATGCAAACCAAAAAATTCGAGAGCCACTACCCTAAATTACATGACTGAGAAAGGGAAGACACTCAATTTTCTCTTTCTTTTATTTCTCTTCATCCATTTTTGGATGGTTATGAGGGGATTCTATCTGCCTTGAACTGCAACTCCCACAGTTGCTCCAACTGCACACCTTGCACTGTGTAATGCAGATGAGTAGGCTACAGCAGTGATAACTACTCTGCAGGTTACCCTGCACTTCTATGCACCTCTGCTAAGAAAACAAAGAACACTCTGATAAGGTTAAAATCAATGAGCATGAAGACAGGTTCCACTGTCTAGAGAGAAAGAGACAACCACTAAAAGACTAACCTGAAGGCTGGTCACTGTGAAGTTAGCTATCAATCGAATGACTTCAGGGTAGTTTTCCACTTTTACTAATTCTCCCAGTTGATAGTTACTCTTCAATCGGGCCAGTAGTCTGCAGAACTCATGATAATTGTTTGGATCGGATAAACTCTGGTGACAGCACAGGAGGAAAATAAATGTAAAATGTAATTCATTATACTTCCAGAATGACAACTGGGATGGCACAAATGAGGGTGGGGGTATCTACTTTAACTTCTGAGCTGCAGGTTATCACCTGTATGTTTACACACAATATTTCAAAAAGTCACTTTTAAAAGGGATATTTGTATTTATAATCTCATTTATTCATAATAATCACCTTGTGAGATGGTATTATTAACCTCAATTGAAAAAGTCTGAAATGGAAGCCCAAAAGGATCACACTACTTAAAATTATAAAGCTGATTAATGCCATAAAAGGGACATGATCTAAGATGACTGTTTACTTTTCACTAAAATCAAAGGAAATACAATGACATTTTCATTTTTGTATCTGCTGGATTTATTATTATGGACAACTAAACTACAATGGTAATGTTACAAAATGTTCCATGTTTATATCATTACAATACAAATGTATTCCTATATTACTATTTTATTATCTTTTTATATCAAATGTTACTGAATCGTATACATACTATACACTGGGATATTTGTTTCCCTATGTCTTCTCTATTAGCTCAGAAGGGCAGAGCTTTTGGCACATGGCAAGTGCTCCAAATGATTTGTTGAATGAATAAATGAAATTTTGAGACAGAGCTGAATATATTTTTAAAATATATTTTAAAACTTATTCATAAAAGAACTACTTTTATGATGGTAATTATATAGTATTTTTAAAAAGATGATGATGAGTGAATCTCTGTAACAGAGAACAAGGTAAACAGGTCACTTAAATTATGGAACAAACACTTTACTGAGAAATATCTTCCTCACCTATAACAGCCCTAATCACTTAGACTAAAAATAAATATTAAAAGATGGCAATCATAACAAATTTTAGAGTCTTAATTTCTAGGGGGAAAAGGACTAGCACTATCCTTACTTTCTTCTATTAAAATGATTTCTTCTCATGACTGTATTTCTGAAGAGAAGGGATAAAAGTTACTCTTTTGGGTAAGCATTCTCAAGAATTTGCTTACAAATACAGATTCACTCTAATCTTTAAAGATGAGCAGAATGAACTGCTTGCTGGATTTTCTCTAAATGCGGTTGCTTGATGGTTTTCTATATGAACTACACACACACACACACACACACACAAACACACATTCTCTCTCTTTCTAATAAAAATTGTCAAAAATACCTGTGGATTTTCCAGTATTCGTTTAACACCATCAACAAGATGAGAGAGGAACTTGGCTCTCTCTGCATTGTTAAACAGAGATCTTCTGACTGAAGCGATCTGTACTAAGCAGGATAATACCTACAAGTAGGCACAGTCCAAAACAATGCATTAAATGGATGGTACAGCTGCCACTTATTCTGTCCTGCCAACTTCTGCTACCAGTATAGTGACAAAGAAAGATCAAGGACGGTATAACTTAGGATATCTGAAACAACTTTATTAGGTGAAAAAAATAAAGAACGCTAGATAATTAGTTAAATTCAGTTTGGAAATTGACTAGTATTCTCTGATCTGCCCAATGGTGTCTCTGACTTTGTTAAGACTTTTATGTAAGGGTTGAAAATACCAATTCATAGTTTAAACAAAGGTTAGACTTAATTTTTCCTGTTCTATTAAGGTCTTTAGGCCAGTGAGGTTTTACTATGTCTTACTATAATGAAATAACCAAGTTAGGTGTGTGCCCCGAACAAGGTAACTTTAACACTGAAAACACTTTACCCTTTCCCTCTGTGCTAGATAAGTACTTATATACTGTTGGCCCTTTCATATGTTTTCTACCCTTCTCCACCAGACCGGCTGTGTTTCGAAGCTAACCTCTGCAGACTAACTATAGCCAAATTCCCCTGACTTATTGCTTATTGTTGTCCTCAACCAATGGAAAATATCAGAATGAAACCAAGGGCAGGAAGAAAGAGGCCATGGATGGCAAACTTTCTCTACCTCTTTTGTATCATTCTTCTCTAAGCCACAGCTCAGTACTCTCCAGGGTTTCTTCCCCTGGCCTCTTGAGATTTTCCGCTATGGCAAGATTCAGGGGTACACATCACCAGCCTCCATTGCACTCTTAATTTTTGCCTACACCTTTACAAATAGTGCTTTCATTAATAATCCCTCTTGAGCATGCTACCTTCCCTGCAGTAAACTTAATGACACAATCAACACTGAATTCATATTTCTACTAAAGCAAAGGTCTACAATAATTTGGAAAAGTACTAGTGACCAGGAAAGTAGTCTAAAGAAATATGCAAAACACCCATTATTGTGCTTTTCCTTTGTATGTTTTGTACAACTATACACTTTACATCAACAATCTGAAATAACAAATGAAGGCTTTTAGGATCTGAATTTGGAGATTTGAGGAGTTTAATTATTGCTTTAAAAAGAAATACGACCTTTCCCAGAGCTTTCAAGTGCTATTCAGGACAAATATGCAAATATGTTTCTGCTTCTATTTAAGGGATGTATGATATATGTGGGGGGTTTGCAAGTTTTCTTGGTCGGGACAATCTTCAACCTAGTAGGCAATGTAAAAGTGAATGCCCACAAGTTAACCTGTGGCAATATGAGATACAGTATAAAGTCAGATACAAGATGAGACCAAAGTAGCTTGTTATTTGTACCAACTTGTCAGAGGAATAATTTTAAAAGACTTAAGCCTTTATTGTGAGAACTTTTAGCCTATAACCTAATGACTCAAGAGTCTCAAAAAGCTAGATAATTAACCCTAGTATTTCTAAGATTTGCTTCTACAATCTTTGCAAACAAAATAAATGAATTCATCAACACTTCTATTTTCTAGAAATAGGTGTGCTTTAGGTAACTGTGGTTCTGACTCACCAGTGGTGAAAATGAAGGAGGGATGGAATGATACAGGTCAAAAAAGAGCTGCAATGTTGAAGAATCTAAGAATGCTGCGAAAAAGACAGAGAGGACTTTACTGAGCATTTCTACACCTGGCATGCTTGGCACTATTAGGGAGCCTGTAGGCTTCCTTTTCTTACAATATATTTTCTTTGACAGTGATAAACTACTAGGAGTTTTTATTTTTCTTTCCCCCCTTTGTTCTAAAGCACCATTTTTCAGCTCCTCTAAGAAACAGATTCACCCTTCTCATTCTTAGAAAAACTGAGACAATCAGAATTTTGTTTACAGCAAGAATTTTTATCCATAGGAACACACAAGTAAGTTTCAGCACAAGTTCTCTTTTGATCTCATTTTAAAAACAACACATAATCAAATAAATAAAAGTAATACAAGTTTCTAAATGATTTATGCCAGAAAGTGAAACTCACATCTAGCAGTGAGTCAATAAATTCCACTACACTGGGGAATCTCCAAAATTCATCCAGCAATCTCTCTCACTTCATACAAAGATACCAAAATTCTAAATGTTTTCTTAAAGTAGGCCCTAGGGGTACTTTAGATTATTCTCCAGACAGTAGACAGAGCTGAGAAGCCGTCTGTTTCAGATGATGCAACTCTATTACCTGATCTCCAACTGGTGGGAATCTGTACTGTGCACAGGTCATCTGAGGATTCATCAGTAGATGTGCCGATGAAATCAAAGTTTAGGCAGTTATGAGTGAGTTTGAGCAGTTGCATGAGCAAGCCATGCTGACTTTCATCATTCAAGTTTAGATTCTTTCCTGAAGCCTGTAAAAATGACCACATAATGAGCCCTAAACAAATACTCCTCTCTCCCAAGCTTGCCACCAGACTCATGAAAAGGTTGTTTAGTCAGAAAAAGAGGGCTCACACAGAAACCAAATGGTTTCACTAATATATGGACAACCAAATGAAAGTACACAACTGCGGGAGGGGACTAGCTGGAGTGGCCAGGGAAGGGAGGTGGTGGGTGACCCCCCAGGGGTCAAAATGATGTGAAATATATATATATAAATTATTAAAAAAAAGAGGGCTACATTTAACATGGTAAAGTGATATTACCCACAAAGATGCTACACTTCTATCACCTCAGTGTCCACTATGAAAATCTGAGCTTGTTATTTACTATTAAAACATTCATTGTAAACTCAAGCATCTGATAATTTAAAGAAATTCTCCTTTAAACACTTACTCTTTACATGTTGTAGACCTATAGTCCAAGGGAACTGGAAGCAGTATGAGAGTTGCTTCACTTGCATGTTAGACCCTAGTTATATTTGAGTGAGGAAGACTCAAGCTCCAGGAAAGGGTTCTAGCATGTCTTAGGCCATTCCTGCCTTTCTTCCTACTTTAACATTCCCATATTTAATACCACCAAAAATATTTCAATCCAAAATTAAACAAAATCACCAATGAATTTCATTTATTTACCAGCAGTTTACCCACCTTAGTTGAATACTGGCTGACTGCTACTATAACCTCTGATTCCAAGCTTACACTAGTGATGGCCTTAGTGTCTGTCTGACTAATGATTTTCAACAGTATCAGAGGAGGACTGAGTCCTCCCAGTTTTCTTAAAAGCTTTTCTTCTCTGGGTGGGAATGCCGGTAGGAGAGCTTTTGCTAGCAGCTTGTTCAACCTGAGGACTGTTTGGGAACTGAGGTAAAACTAGGTAACTGAGGAAAATTTTGGACAGCACCAACAAGGACAAGAATCTAAACTTGTATCTAAACTGGGACATGATAAAAGCTGACCACGGTGGCACACAGCTTTAATCCCAGCCTAGGATGGGAGGCTGAGACTGGGAATCGTTTAAGTCCATGGGTTTGAGACTTGCCCAGGGCAACATAGTGAGACCTAGCTTCAAAAAAAAAAATAGCTGGGTATGGTGGCGTGCACTTGTAATCCCAGCTACCTGGGAGGCTGAGCTGGGGATCGCTTGAGTCTGGGGTACCCCAGGCAACGAGAGTCTGTGGTTCCCCAGGTGAGTCTGTGGTTCCCCAGGCACAAGACCTAGGCTCAAAAAAAAAAAAAAGAAATTGGGACATGCTAGAAAATGAGAACTAAAAAACCCCCAACCCCAAAATGAAGAGTCAGGAGATAGTCTCATTTAGCTTTCTATATGGACAAAGTATCCAAACACTGTGATGACTTGTACACAGCTTGTAGGTTAACATTTCCTTCTTAGTTCAACTTTATGCATAAATGAATTGGAACACCAACTTTCTGTTTTGAAACAGGTAATTTCCTTATGTGATACTGACTACCCCTTCAGGTTATGAAAATCTAAACGGATGTTAAAAATTCAAAATCTACTTTTCCTTACAGATGTTGCTGGTTTATGTGTTGCTTTTAACTCAGCAGGGGACAGAGGAATGAGCCTGGAAAAGCAGTCTGAACCTGCCTTCAGAGCACAAAGAATCCAAACACCATAAAGTTAACACGCTTTTACTCTGTCTGAGGAAGACTTTATGTGATTATAAAAAACGCAAACAACAAAACCTCTAACTTTGTAGTAAACTAGATACAGAGCATGAGTAAGTCCTCATGCTGTATTTTTACCTAGGAAAATCACAATCTCTAATGTCAGTGGTCAGTCTGGCAAGTCTTGCCAACGTCTTAGAGATGGCTTTTGAATGGGAGATGATGATGATCTAAAAGCTGCATAAACCCTTCATAGTCAATTAAGAGCTGACCTCTAACAAATACTTAATTCATTCTTATCCTTCAAAAGGAAGTGAGAGGCAGAAACCAACCGACAATCTCACCTGCTTTAGTAAATTGCAGGATAGTGTGAAGATATCAAATAATGATGAGTCTCGGAAAGAAGAAGCTATTTTTCTGTGCTTGGTTAAAGGATGGGTGGTGTCTGCCTGTTCAGAAAAATAAACCAACAGGTCTTAGAATTGCAAAGAAACAAATTCATGTAGATATCAAATAAACTATAATAACTTCCATAAAAAGAACAAATACATTTTTTCATGTTTAAATTACTATTAAATATAGAAAGATGATGCAGAGGACAATAAGCTGTTAAAAGCCAGCATACCACATTTTTGTAACTTATAGAGGGAATGCAGAGGGAGAGATGAGTAACTTCACTGTAAAGTTTTAACTTCTCACAGTTAGGGAGGTAAAATTTAACAAATTACTGACAGATATTGCTAATAATTATCATGTTGTATATAAACTTAGTCTTAGACAATAGTAAGGCTTGAGTTTTGGTAAACAATCTGTTCAGGACTGACTTTCCAAAATAGTCACTGACTTATAGTCTGAACTTAAGATAAATGACAATGACCTCTAACACTTGTTTGGTTCTTTAAACTATTGTAACATGTAGTCTACAAAACAGAAGTGAGTACTTAAATAGTAGCTGTTCTCTCACTTATTCCGTGTTCTTACCTGTTTTGTGGTTGAGGACCAAATCTTTTGGTCCTTTAACATGCCCTCTATTCCTTTAACATGCCTTCTATTCCTAACACATAGTAGGAACTCAGTAAGTGGGATAAAGGAATTTCAAGGTTGCCAAGAGTACTCTTTAGTTCAGTCACTTATTAGAAAATCTATATACCAATCAACTCATTCAAGAGAGTTCACTTTGTTTTTGGCACACTAAAGAGCATGCTACACAATTTTTAACAGACAACTAAATTAAGAACCCTCCTTGATTTTATTTCCAAGTTCAAATTAGGAATGGTGACAGAAAAAAACTTTCAGATTTAAATCTGACTACAAAAAAATAGGAAATTAAGTCATACAGAAGTTCAAAATATTCCCCAATCCTTGCTTTAGTGCCACTGTATTATCATAAATGCCTTAGTAGTAAGATATTGCTGTTCTTCCTTTCCTTTTTTACTTTTCTTTTTTCTTCTCTCTCTCTAATACAAACTGTTATGCTGACTGTATTAGAGAGTAACAACATTAACTAAGATAAAATACACATTAAATATACTATATACATTTCTATTATTTTTCTTAAGTAAAATTAAAAACATTTTTTCAGGTCAACACTGATGCATTTTGTCAGGCCAGCTTCAAAGGGGGAGAACTTTAAATCCACACTCTCTGTACTTAACTAACCACATACTCTCCAATTACAAACATAAAGTTGGTTATATAATGAGTTAGTTGTTATAAGCACAGGCTCTGGAATGAGAGTATGTGGGCCTGAATTCAGATATTGTTACTTACTAACTGTGATGTTAAGTAAATTCTTTTACTTTATGTGCCTTGCCTTATGCATCTAGAAAATGGAGTAACCATAATATCTATTTAACTTGTAGGATTTTGGGATTAAAAATTAGTTAATATAAAGTGCTTAATACAGTGCCTGTCACATAGTAATCATGTAAAAGTACAAGCTATTGTTTTGATAACTAACGAGCACAAGAGGATCACATGACAGAAAACACATTAAAAACTCCAGGTTTTAAGAAGATATAAAGCTAGAGCACTTAAAATAATACCAACTCAAAGAATTCATAAGACTTAGAAATAAAAAACAAACCAGCAAGCAAATAGGCAGGGGAACTGAATAGACAATTCTCCAAAGACATATAGGAGACCAATAGGTACATGAGAAGAGTTTACTGTCACTCATTAGAGAAACACAAGTCAAAACCACAATTAGATACCACCGCATAGTTGTCAGAATGGCTGTTACAATAAAGAGAAGAAATAACAAGTGTTGGTGTGAATGTGGAGAAAAGGGAATACTCATAGACTGTTGGTGGGACTGTAAACTGATATAGGTCACTATAGAAAACAGTATGATTTCTTACACAATTAATATTTGATACAGATATTTTATTTCCAGGTATTTATCAGAAGAATAGACAAACACATTTTGAAAAGATTTATGTTTTTCCCACATTTGTTGCAGCATTATTTATAACAGTCAAGACATGGAACCAATATTAGTATCCAGTGATGGATGAATGAATTAAAAAAGATGCATTAACTACACACAATGGAATACTATACAGCTATGAAAGGATAAAATTCTGCCATTTGCAAAGACACAGATATACTGTGAGGATATTATGCTAAGTAAAATAAAAACAAACCAAATGAATAAACAAAACCCTTAGATACAGAGATCAGAGTGATGATTACCAGAAGGGAAGGAGGCTGAATGAAACCAGTAAAGGTGACAAATTATATAGTAATGGACGGAAACTATATTTTCGGTGGTATATGATGTAGAATATACAAATGCTGAATTATAATGCAGCACACCTGAAACTTAATATAGTTATAAACCACTGTCACTCTAATAAAGTACCAAATCACAGTTAAAATTTCTCAGTTAATAAAAAATGTCTGCGTAAATATGCATAGCAACAGTGATGCCAATGTAATTAATAGCTGACAAATGAGAGGTGAGATGTTACAATTAATAGTGGTTTGTTCAATAGTTATAAAATTTTAGCCAAATATAAAAGTAAATGACTGATAAATAATAGCCAGAGCAAAAGAAAGTCATTGGTATTTCCTCTGTAGTATATTGTGCTATCCATGACTATTTAAAACATTATCTGGTATTTAGCAAAATGTTTTATGCATTCTGAAGATTCTCAGCATAATCTTTAGCACATGAAAACTGATTTTTAAATGATCATAAACACATAGCAATGTACATAGCAGGAGCACAAAAATGATGCTGTTCCACCTTTGTCATCTTTTCTTTTTTGAACTCATTCTCTTTCATCAGCAAAGTATTATTTCATTAAGGTTTTGACTTAGGACCATTATTCTCATCTCTAGCAGTGAACATTAATATACTAGCAAGTTTGGGAAGACAGGCTATTTTGGAAACAGAAGGGGACCAGGACAATAATGAGGTAGATTGCACTTACAGAGGAAAACCCAATGGAAATATTTTGTTTCAAAAAGGCATTAATCACTTACCGCAAAAGCACACAACTGCCAAAAAAGATCATCCCACACACAGCAGAAAACACCAATACTAAGAAAAAATATGGCACTTACTTCAATGAGGAAGGCTGTAGCACTTACTTGATTAATTTCATTGGTTAGCTGAGATAAAATTGTGACGCCAATAATGCAGTATTCAACACTATCCTGGTAGAAAAAAGTTTAAGGTAGAAAGAGTTGGCATACGTTGTTTGATTTCAGCATTTGGAATGAAGTCATACTTTTGAAATGACAGAATCCTGGGTCACTTAATTATTAAAACTGCCTAGACAAGGTAGCAAGAAATTTAGTTTAAAACTGTTGCTTTGCAGAAGATAAAACCTAACTGCCACAAAGGAAGACTGCTAAATCTGACTTCATTAAAATTGAAACCTTTTGCATTTTAAAAATATCCACAAATATTTGTTACATACATTATAAAAAGAGAAACTAACTATTTATAATACATTACAAATGAGCGCATAACAATTTGCAAGAGACATAACAATAAGAAAAAAGGCAAAAAAAAATACACATTGGATATAAAAAAATAATAAAAATACACATTGTTCACAGAAAAACAAAGTAGTAGACATGAAAATTTGTTCCTTCTGACACATAACCCAAACTCAGATACCTATTCCTTTTAGCTATTAAATTAGAGAAATAGAAGAGTTGAGCTCCCAGAGTGGAGGTACAGAGAAACAAGCAAATTTTTGTATGTTGGAGGAAGCAGCCTTTTAGAGGTAATTTGGAAATATGTTTGAAAGTCAAAAATACACAATTCTCTTTGACTAATTTCAAGACGAGAATTCACCCTACACATACACTTAAAGTATGTCAAAATAAACATACTGCAATATTCACCAAAGAACTCAACAATCAAAATATACAAATTAAACACCCACCTGTAAGAGTGGTTTATTATGCTTCAGATTGGAACGGTATGAAGTGGAATTAGAAAGAATGAAGTGGGATTTGTTTGTGTTAACATGTAAACATGCAAAGGCAAAAAGATAGGTTCAGGATAACAAAGACATAGAAGACAACATACCAAATAACCACATTTTGTGTAATTTACAAAGTAGATTCATATAAAAACAAGTATATACAGGTTACTTCTCACATTCCTATTTCAGCAAATATATATCTTACCTGTAAAAACCTTGTGACGTCTGTGATTGCATTTCTGAAGACATAGTCATCCTTCTGACAGTCAAACCATCCCAGTTTTGTGATTCTGGCATATAACTGAATAAGCGCTTGTGTCACAAAAGTAGCCAACTTTGGCCTAGTGGCAAGGTAGTTGAGCACATAGTTTCCTATAAGACAAAATTAATCCATGTAGAAAGCTTTGCTAGGGAAGGGCATATATTTTTAATTGTGCTAAGTGTCCAAGAAATGGAAATTTGTTTTTACCCTAAACCCTTTAATTCTTCATGCTAATGATAAATGAAACTTTGAATTTAAGGTCAGTAGGCTTTCCAATTCAAAATTTTATATCTGTCACAATGAGAAATCTTTTAAGCATGATACGCTTGCACAGAAAAATCCTTAACAATGTTTTTCTTAGTCATCAGTATGTGTAAGGAATGAATGAAATAAGCCTATTTACAAAAAAAAGGAATGAGTCAGGCTTTCCTTAGAAGTATCATAGTGAGTCCTCTTAACTTTCATAAACCCAGAATTTTAGAAAAAAACCTAGATTCTAGGTATTTTGTATACTTAGGGATTTCAGAATATTATCAAACAAGCTATACAAATTTAACTAGCACATATCTAAACAAACTTATTTCTTTAAGAAGGGATAGTCAGTTCTCTACTTACTTATATCTATTCGTTGTTCCAGCGGTAGAGGGTTGTTTGTGCGTGATACAAGCTTTGTAAGGCATGTAGCTGCCAGTAACTGGGAGTAAGATGACTGTGGAGAGAAGAGGAAAGAACTTAGAATTCAACTTTATTAAGTTAGTCAGTTACAAAGATTTTAACTAGAAAATATGTGGTCAGATTCAAGAAAAAACAAATTGTTGTGCTATATGCATTCTTCTACATTTTAGAGGGTCTATCACTCTATGGGAAAATGAGGCTCACTGTGCATATGTGCTTACTTAGGTGATTTCATTCGCGAACAAGGGACAGGAGAAAGTGAATGGCAGAGTTAAAGTGAATCCAATAGAGATATTCTGCATCACTTTGAAGGGTTAGATGTTGGATGGGATCTTTTCAGAAAAATAATATTAATATCTTTAGAAGACAACTTTCTTCTTTCATTTAAAACAAGAAATCTTCCAGGCCGGGCACAGTGGCTCATGCCTATAAGCTTCAGCCTATGAAGCAGCCGGGGCTAGGGATCACGGTTCGAGTCCCACCTGGGGCCCATAGTGAGACCTAGTCCCCAAAAAATAGCTGGGTGTGGTGGCGCGTGCCTGTAATCCCAGCTTCCTGGGAAGCTAAGGATGGGGATTGCTTGAGTCTGTGGTACCTCGGGCAACAAGAGCCTGTGGTTCCATGGGCAAAAATAGCGAGACTTAGTTTCAAAAAAACCCAATAAACAAAAAACAAGAGATCTTCCTTTAACAGTCTTGTTAGAGTGTATGGTTCAAAAAATTTTACCTCAAAATATTTCTGTAGTATGGTATTAGGAAAAAAAAAAGCACAAGAGAAAGAACTACCACATAATACTATACAGTTAATCCCCAAATTATATTTTTCCATCAGCATGGCTAAAACTCAGCTACAGCTTGAAGGGAACGCACACATCCATACAAACATTCTTTAAAGTAAACTCATAACTATTATTTTATAGGAAAGAAAAATTATGCCCTCAATCAATGTACTAGCATGATCATATTCTCAAGTGTAGATGTTAATGAGTTTTAACCTTATGGACAGTCAGAGTATTCTATTTGATCAGCTATATATGAAAGAGGCAGGTGAGAATTCCTCCACAATCTCCCCAAAATGGTTTAAGGTGAATAGGGCAGGTAGGTCAACTCATTAATATACATGGAAAGGCTACAATAACAACAGAACATAGCATGCAATACCTACACACTATATAAGATATAAATAGTTTTTACATATAATTCCAATAAAACCTTGACCCTTGATTAAATAAGATGGTTTGGGACTCCATAGGAGTCAACTGGAAGAACTAGTTACGCAGTTTCCATAGTAGGAATATAAATAGGTCAATCTTAATTGAGATAAACAAAAAATGCTACATATGAAGCAGATCAGAACACTGTACAATCTCAGACCAAGACTCTCTAACTTTTAGACACTAAGAGTGACTAGTTCCTTCAGCTACTAAAAGTTACTTCTTAGGCAACTATTAGTTGTTCTATTTACTTCATAAATATTATAATATGAAGATTCAAAGCCAGAAACATCCAGAATTCTACCTTTCAACAAAATAATGGCTTTCATTCTCTTCACTTCTTCTTCTAGTCAAAGCATTGTGCCAGGTCTTAGTCCTGCTGCCAGTCTTAGTCTCTTCCTGTCCTTTCACAGTACTGTATCAGGCCTCTATCTTGCTTGAAACACTAATTTAACCAAATTATGTCTCACTGAAAGCATTAATTTGATCACTGCACTGTCATTCTGAAGGTGGAAGATTAACTCCATTTTAAAAATTACCCTGTGCTTTTCACGGTCATTGTCTTCCCCTACATGTCTAAGGTAGTAAAGAAAGGTGGTATGGACCAGAGGAAAAACAGAAAAAACTGGGGATCTTGTTAGGTGACAGGGCCTCTGTGGATAATAAAGGTCATTCATAAACAGCTCTGTCTTTTTTGTAAAGGATATGAGACAGTACTTCAGTGCAAAAACAGAAGAGGCAGCCCAGAAACTGGATACAAGGTGACAAAAGGACAAAATATACACTCAGACATTTTCCTGAATAAGCTGGAAGGTCTTTTTCACCTCCTGCTTGATATGGTGCTTATTGAAAATGAGATTAAGAAGGAACAGTACTAGAAAAAATAAGGGATAGGCACAATCTCAATCTGCCCCTTACTTAAAACCAGAATATCTTTCCTAAACCTCTGCTAACCCTCAGGATTCTCACATCTTACGTACACTTCCTCTCTCAAGAAGCAGCTGGCACTTGCTCAGGCAGTCGGGACTGTTGGTGAATTCAACCAAGGCTTTCTCTGCCTGGAGCCGAGTGGTTGTATCTGTCGTTTCATACAGCTGTTTGCACAGGTTCTCTAGTTGGGCCAGGCTCTGGAAAAGATCAATTAAGAAATCAGACCTGTCTATTTTATATCAAGGCACTGTGTTAAAAAGTACTGGACAAAGATAAACAATAATCAGTGAATACTTGCTTCTCAACTCTGAGGAGACTCTAGATGACCTTTATCTAAATAATAAAAATTTATAGCTTATTTGATGCTTTAGAAAAGACAAAGTAACAGAATGTTTAAAATATCATTATAAGCACAAATGAAATATTTCTTCCCTATAAATATCCATTCTCCTTTCTTCCAAGAGTCCTTTTCAAATAAAAATCCAGAATTTACTTGTTCTTCCATCAACATCAAAATTATGACCAGAAGCACTTTTGAAATTAAAATACATAAACATACAAATGCCACATATCTTTTTTCAGTTTTTAGATATTTTCCCATTCTATAGTAATTACTAGCTGTCAGTTACATGTACATATAGATGGCCAACCTCTAGAAGTTTCATATGTACGCACCTTCCTCCCTGGGTCCCTCATGTTTAAAGTTCAGCAGACTCTTCTGTTGTACTTTAAACTCTTGCATTGGTTCCAAATTTAAATGGAAGGGTCAAAATAAATTCAACCCTAGCATATGCTCACTCAGAGATAAGACAAGGGAAACGCCCCCAAACAAACCCTTCAAATCTTGAACCAGTTCCAGGGAGGCAGGAAGGGGATGGGTGTATGCTTTAGTCAAAAACCCAAAGGGATGAAAAGTACTCCCACTTAATGCAGTGTTTAAAAGCAAAGGAGAAAGGAACTAGCAAAGAGTCCACTTAGTCACCTTTCACTAGCTGAAGAGGAGGGTAAACATCTGTTAGTCTTTAAAGGAATGGTTTGGACTTTAAGAATAAATATGAGCCCATTTTCAACAGTAGCAAGCAAGACTTGGTTTAAGTAGTTTGAGGTTTCCTACTGTTGAAAATTCTTACAAGAACAAAAATACTTTGTGACTAGTAAACAAAACTGTGCAAAAGGTAAAAAATATACTACATAATCAGTCTGCCTAAGGCTTTTCATTACCCTTAATTTCACTATGTTGTTGTTGGGGTTCAGTGTGTGGGGTTCTTGAGTTCCTTTGAGAAGGAATTCCTCAAAGTTTGTTTAGTGGCATACAACATGTTTAAGAAAAAAGACGTCTGCATAGACAGAAAGGGTCATTCCATCACTGTGACTTTGTAAAGCATACCCACTTCACTTAGTGAAGTCCTTAGGGCAGGAAAGTTAGCTGTTCTGCTCAACCTGATTAGTTTAAAACACTAGCAATCTAAAGGAAACCTGATTAGTTTAAACACTAGCAATCTAAAGGAAACTGACATTCTAAGAAGATACCAGCTTACCATCCAAGAACAAAACAACCACCCTCTCTGTTCAAAGTTGAACTAGCAATCCATCAAATGTCTTGGGACTTTGATGAGGCTTATTTTAAGTTGTTCTTTGACTTCCTTGGGTTCCACTTAATACTTTCCTCAGTTCAAAAGCACAGAGAAAACTGCACTTGTAAAGTCAGATCTCAAGAACAAGGTTCTATAAGCAGTACATGATTTTTCACTTAATTTATAAACACAAGGAGCTGAGGAGAAAGCTAATTAGTTGAGTATATTCCATAAGTACATGCTGAGTCAGTGATAGGCTCACCAGTACTGGCTCACAGGCCCATGGCAAATGAATCAATTTAATTACAAACCCCAAATTTTCAATCAAGAGATTAAATCTCCATCACAGAGTTTTGTTTCAACCTAGCAATCTGTTTTTCTCTTCTTATAAAAGAATTCACTTAAAAGGAACACATTATTTTAAAAAATAGGTAACACAGAAGACATGAGCAGAAAGACATCTTGAAAGACAGCTACAAAACCTGGTAATAGGGAGCAGCAGCAGCCTATAACTTCTAAAGTGCCCCCCCACCCCGACTTTGAGTGTTCCACTATCCTGAACAGACACTCTGAGCCATGCCACTTAAGGTGTAATGATTTTTCTTAGAGTCTGATCAGTCAGTTCCAGCAGCTCCCCCAGTGCAACTCTTGTTTATGTTTATTACAACAAAACTGTTCATGTGACAGTGGATAAGCATCTGTCTACCAGTAGTTCCTAACTGTTAAAAAAACCTACGTGTATAGTGGGTTTTTTTGATGTTTTGTTTTGATTTGCTTTAATTTAGCAGACAAAAACATACTGCAGGGAAAAGTCTGGTAATGAGTTCTCAGCTCAGAAAGGAAGGCTTTAAAGACAAAAAAGTAATTTGACTATTTGCACAAACAGTTTGAAGAACTATAGCTCTATTTCTTTAAACCCAGAATTGTTTCCCCAAACAATTAGTGGAAACATAAAAAAGCTAGAGGGTTAATAGTCATTTTATTTGGGCTGCCTACAGGACCCATGGAAGGGGATGGGAACATGACATTTACACTTTCCTTTGGATCAGTGTTTCCAATACAAATCTAGTGGTTAGATTATTTGGAAAGTTTTTTGGACCCCAAATAAAAGTTTATCCTGTAATCATTTGATTAGCTATTAAAAGTAGAACTAAACAACACTCTATTTTCCCCCTTTGCCAGTTAACACTGCACTAAAGTTCCCATTTACCAGGGTCATCTATTATGTCAAGACAATGGGGGTCCAAAAGAAGCCTCCAAAAAGGAATTTTTTTATTCCTGTGATTGCTAAATCTATAATCCCACTTCTACTTGGTCCCAGTGGAACAGAAAAGCATGTTTGGGTAAAATACCCATGCAACTGAAAATGGAAGATGGTCTTAAGTAGTCAAGTGTTACTTCAGTCTAAGAAAGGCGACACATACAGACCCTCCAGCCTATGGAACACTGATTCACCAGTAATAGTTAAGATGGGGGAATAAAAGGTTATCTTCTTTAATATTTAGCAGTAACACTATTTTATAGTTTTTTAAGCCAGGAGAGAAAAATGTAGTTATTCTCATCTCAACATAAGGTGCACCCAATTGAGACTACCCACCTGAGAAAATGATTGCTCTAAGGAGCTGCATATGGATAGAGGGCGATGAAGACTGTTCATACATGAGATGTTATACGACTTCACAAAACAGAATGCCCTGAAATTAATTTTCTTTAATTTGTGAAACACTGAGTTTTAAAAAGTCTAGTCTAAACACTACACGAGTCTTATTGCTTAAAAAAAATTCTGCTTGGAGATTTCCAAACAGAGACTACCACCTTTCAAGAAAGATTTGATGGTATTCTAGATGCTTAGAAAGCAGGATCCTGGCCCAGCCTGGGTCCTTGCACATGCCCAGCCAGGGTCTCCCACCCTCTCCCGGTTCTGTGACTCCTCCTTCTTCCTCAGCTTCTCCCCTGGTGGCCGCGCTGGAGGGAGGCAGAGATGGTAGGCCGCTCGGCCTGGTGGCAATATGACGGCAAGATCATCCCCAAGGAATCCCAGCCAAAATCATCTACAAGGATGACCAGTGTCTTGCGTTCCATGATATTTCTCCGCAAGCACCAACACATTTTCTGGTAATACCCAAGAAACCTATATCCCAGATTTCTGTAGCAGAAGATGATGATGAAAGTCTACTTGGACATTTAATGATTGTTGGCAAGAAATGTGCTGTTGATCTAGGCCTGAAGACGGGCTACTGTATGGTGGTGAATGAAGGGTCAGATGGGGGACAGTCTATCATATTCACCTCCATATTCTTGGAGGTCGGCAGATGAATTGGCCTCCCTGTAAGGTATGTTTCAGGAACGATTTTTTTGTTCTATAGGCAATGATTAAGCTTGAAAGTTCCCAGTGTATTGTTGAACACTTTTGCCAATATCTGGAATGAGGAAATGTTAAATTCCCATACATAATAAAACACATGGTAGAAAAAAAAAGTCATTACATGGTTAAAAAAAAAAAAAAAAGCAAGATCCTTTAGTTAGATCAAAAGATTCTTGGTAGCACATAACCTGACAGCCACCAGAACAGTCTAAAATGATCAAGTCACCACCGTCTGATAGAGTACAAAGTGCAGGCTCAATCCAGAATTTCTCATACAGAGTCTAGAATAGAATTATCAGTATAGTAGCTCAATTTTCATCATTAGGATACCTTAAAAAAATTTTTTTTTGGAGACTAGGTCTTGCTATGTTGCCTGGGGGACCCCGGACTCAAGTGGTCCCCAGCCTCAGCCTCCCAGGTAGCTGGGATTACAGGCACTTGCCACAGCACCCAGCTTATTTTTTTGAGACCACGTCTTACTTTGTAGCCTGGGGTAGTCTCGAAACCGGGAACTCAAGCAACCCCAAGCCTCTTGCCTCCCAGTACTTGGACAACAGGCCCACACCACCCCACCACACCTGGCAGGATACCTTAAATATATAAAAATTTTTTTTTCTGAAAAATCAAGCCACTTTCAACTTGCTCATTAACTCCATTAATTTAGATATCCCTTAGTTCAAAGTATACTAGGAAAATACTGTATTAGCAAATTAAAAAATAAATACTGAACATATCATGAAATACATATCTTAGGGATGTATTAGGTTAATAAAACTAATTTACTAGTTACATTGTTTTTAAATCTATAATATATTCTTACTATATAATTCAATAATGAATGTTCAATAGCACCCATAATACTTAAAATATTTCTAAAAATTCACTTACAATTATTGTTAGGCTAAAAAAGTAATAAGGTCGTATGTAGAGTATATAGTTTATATTCTAGTAAACTCACAGTAAAAAACATTTAGTAAACTCACAGAAAAAAAATCCAAATGAATACATGATGAACAATTATCTCCTGGAGGTGAAATAATGGGAAGCTTTCAATTTCTATCTTAAATATTTAACTTTTGAGTTTGGCTATAACTGTTACAACCATTTGGCTACTCACATGTTATTTGTAAGCAGGGAAAAAACAACAACAGCAGCAAGCAAAAAACAATAAGCAAAAAATCCAACAACTGTATGGACGGACATTCTTTAAAAGGGAAAATTTAAGATGCATATTCTTTTTCTTATTAGTTTACAGCTGAGTTTTTCTAATTAGATTTTATAAAACAAATACATAAACCAAAAAGTTTACACTACTTTTATTCTATTCTTTCTTACCAATAATAAATGTTCAAAGTATAAAAATCCTGAAAAATACTCCATGTAAGATTTCCTCTTCTCCACAGTTAGGCAGAGGGCAATTTGATAGGCCAAGCCATTTCACTTCTATACATCGATCATAGAGCTATACTAAGCTAATGACTATAGTGGAGTAAGTGGAGCAGGGGAGGGCAGGCAAGCCAGTTCTGAATGAGAATGTTTACAAATGCAAACTATTTTTTAAAGTTAAAGAAAAAACTGATAAAGCCAGTGCAAAAGACTTGAATATGTACTTTCCAGAAGGATAGCCAAATGACCAATAAACAGATGAAAAGGTGGACGATCTCAATAATTATGAGGAAACAGAAATTAAAATCACAACAAACTGTTTCAGAGTGACTGAAATGAAGAGGTCAAGATCAAGTGCTGGCTAGCCTCCAAAACAACTGAAACTCATACACTGCCAGTGGAATCTAATGTGGTTCAAACACAGTAGAAAACCTTTTTTATTTTTTGAGGTAACGTGGTTTATGTCACTGTGTTTGATTCAGGGGAATAGGTTACTATCTGCTTAGATGTACATCACCATACCCCACCTACCCTAGAGCACCTATAGCCATTTACTGCATACACACCAAAGGCCCCTGCCTTCTCTGGCAGCCTCAATTTGGCAATCATTTCTAGGTTTTGATTCGATTGAGCTTTGTTACTGTGTTTCACATGAGTGAAATCATGCAGTATTAATTTTTCTCTTTCTAGCCTATTTCACTTAACATAGTCTCCTTTAATTCTACCCATGATAGCACAAATGGCAGGAGTTCAGCATTTTTACAGCTGGACAGTATTCCACATGTATATGCACCAAATTCTTTTAATCCAGTCATTTGCTTTTGGGCACTAAGGTTGTTTCTATAACCGGGATACTGTAAATAGTATTGGCACTATCTCTTAACAGTGATAATAAAAACAAAACAAAACAAAACAAGGCCCTTTGTTTTCCTGAATCATTTTAATATTTACTTTTAAATCTGATTACTTACATAATTAAAACAGAAAGAATGCAATACAAGCACATAACTTTAGAACTAGAAATTAAAAAAAAAAAATCTTATAACAAAATCCACTTATCTCAGACGAGAAAACTGAAGCTCCATGAAATTAACTTGCTGAAGCAAGTTAATCTGGATAGTCTATGTCCCAGATATTTCACTCTTGGATTTGTAAACCCAAGAGGAACATGTGCGAAGTTCATTAATGCCTCTCCCCCCCCCCCAATAAAACATACATAAGAATGTTCATGGGAGTATTAAATGTAGTAGTTCCCAAATGAAAGCCAAATGCCCAACAATAATAGAACAGATAAGTGCTTCATTTCTTAATCAAGCTGGGTGCTGGTTACACAGTCACATTCATGCTGAAAAAATGCATTTATAATCTGTGTATTTTCTGAATGTCTGTTATACCTTAGGGAAAAGGTTAAAATGAATGAATGCCTTTCCTCACAAATTCTCCAGGCTGTGACTTTCATGTTTCTTTCTTATGTAAATAGAAAAATCAACAACTCCACTTAAGATTTACAACGCTTTAGTTTTATGTCAATTTATGCTTTTAGAACTGTAATTCCCAATATTTTTTCAAAACATAAATAAGGTCACACTATTGGATGTATTTGGGGGCATTCTTTTTCTGACAGTATTAAGAAGGTTACACTTTTTGGTTGCACATGCTGTGTAATGTCTACTGCCGTAATACAAGATAAAAACATATTTTCAGTAAGTGATAGTGCTAGACCAGAGCCTTGCATGCATTAGATAAGGACAGCAACCCTGTTAACATATGAGACTGCAAAACTCAACACTTAGCTTCAAAATACTAATCAATTCTAACTTGTAATAAACATATCTTTGAATTATGGGTAATAACGTAGCCAAACATATGTAAACAAATTATTTCATGAGGTAAACGGCCATGCTCACTGTACCTGGTCACCTAGTGGTTTACTTACAAATTTGACTTCAGTTTTCATTTAATGTCACTAGAAACCAATTTGGGTTTCTTCTTAGTCACCTATGTTATAGAAGATGAATGGTACAGTATAAGATGAAGCTTCTAAAGTACAGGCTTCAAACTGCTAGTCACAAACTAGCCTAGACTTTTCTTTCATCTTACAAAGTATGATATAGTTGTCAGTATTTCATAACAATTGGTTTTCTAGTCTGCCACTGAAAGCCAGAAGATCTGCTAAGACTGCACATACATTTTCAAAAGTCACTCATCAGGCAGCACTAAGAGGGCAGGGCTCCCTGAGACCAGGTACTCTGATCGCCATAGTCCCTGATGTGCTGTCCCTGCAGGTGGGCACCTGACTTCTCTCCCTTGCGCAAGTAAAATTTTGTCTCAAATTAGCGGTTCAGCCCAGGATGTCAAAGTTAAAAGGCAGTGAGCATATGGTACTACAATAAATTCTGGCTTAACTTTGGAGACTAACTCTGCCAACTTTGGCTGATACAACCCTCTGGGTACAAGGGATTACATAAAATTTTAAACAAGAAGAGACTGAATAGAGCAATTTGGATACTGATCTTAGTAATTAACTGTATGACTTGGGCAAGGTAATTCCTTGGTCTTCAGGTCTGTCATGTGTAAAATAAGTGGACCTTATTATAGGACTAGGAGATTTCTAGTTCTAACTCTATGATTGTAATATACTATTTTAATTATCTAAGTTATCAGATTACTAATCAGTAAATATTAAAATTAAAATGATCATGGAAACAGGACAATTTTAAGAACTACATTTAAAAATAAAGAAAGTGACATCTTCCCCAGCCTTCTCAATACAATAAAACAGTCTTCCTCACAAACACAGGAACAAGGACTCTTTAGGAATGAGGTTTGGTTTTGTGTAATAGTTAAGGCAAATTCCTGATCTACACTAGCTATAGGGGTATGAATAAATTATCCAAAGTTTTTACTTTTATTTTTTACTCAAAGTTTTTAAACTAAGCTTTGTTTCTTCGAGGTAGAAATACTATCTATACATTAAAAAAGTCTGTGAGGTACTATATGTAAATTATTAATTACTGTGTTTATTGCTGGCTATTATCAATTATACTTTTATTAAAACCTCTGGAGAACAGTAGCTTTTATAAGTACACGCAAAAATGCATATTAAATTCACTGTTTCTTCTAGAGGGGCTATACATGTCTTTTCCTGTATGGCTGGGGGATTGGTGACAAGACATACAATTAATTGATGGGCATTCTTCATGGATTTCATATTTGTGAATTTATCTATTTGCTAAAATTTGTTACTCCAAATTCAATCCTATGGTAATTTTGTGGTCCTTCAGATATGCGCAGGATGTCCAAAAAAAAAAAGCAGCACACATTGCCAGCTTGGTTGAGCAAGGCAATGCTTTTGACTTCTATCAGCTCTCACACCTTATAAACAAGAGTTCTCCATGTATTTTTCTTAGTGTCATGTTTTTTTGCAGTTTGAGCTTTTTTGCTGATGATTTCACTATTTAAGATTTAAAATTTAAAATGGTCCCTAAGCACAGTGACTTGTGTTCCTCAGCCCAGCCGACTGAGAAGTCTTCCAGAGTAGGGTCTTTGTAGTTCACCACAGTTCCTACTTGTTGACCCGACAGTCCCCTTCTCTTGCTCAAAAAATAACAATCCCTCATACCAGTGGTTCACTCCATGATGTGAAAGTCACAAAGCAATGAGCATATGAGGTGCAACAGATTATTAAGTGTCATTCAGGCATTTTAAATAAGGTATCTTTAAACAGAAACACAGGCTGACTGGCTGAAAAAATGTGACCACAAGTTGGAAGTTACCTAACCCTGTAATCCTCTATGACAATGGCTCTATATTTGTGTTCCACAGGTGTTCAGGGTCACTGTACAGAAAGTAACGATGATGATAAATGAGGGTCAAATGTATTTCTAGCATTACTAGATAGTATTCAGTATGTTTCCTCACAGAAACAAAACTTTTTCTCCACTGTTAAGAAACATTTGCTCAGAGGTATTTTTAACTTCCACATTCAAGTTTGTAATGCTCAGATTCTTGTACATTTGAGACAAATGCTTGCTTAAATTGCCATCTATACTAATTAATTATGTATTGTGATTTTAGTTACAGTACTAAAAGCACATACTAAATGGAACAGACAAGAATGTGCCTAAGTGTCGGGCACACGGTAAGAGTTTAATAATAATATCCTGCATAAATGCAGGATAAAAGCCTTGCAAAAGGGAATTTGGGTTAAAAAGACAGATTGAGCACACACCTACTTTTATTACCTCCTCAAGCCCAACTGAAACAGTAAAGGATTTTTTTTTTTTAAGTTACAGTCCCACAAGGGTAATCAGGAGAGGGAACGATAGCAACAGAATTTTGGAATTCAGAAAAATCAATGGTAATTTACCTGACTAAAGAAAGTCAAACCCTTTGCCAGTAGTGAGAAAAAGCTGAAAACTGAGGTGATTTATATACTTCATTCTCAGAAGTTAAAGTGCAGTGGGATGGTAAAAGAAATGAACAAAATATTTTTTTTAGAAATCAGATTTCTCTTCCTTTACTTTATGGTTCTGAGCAATTCCCTCCTTCTCCAAGCTGGGAATCACCAAGTCAGTTAAGAGCATACTTGAGGACTGGATGCCATAGAGCATCAGAGGTCACATATCCATTAAATGTTACCCAATCTTCCCTTACTGGTCTCCTTTCATCCAGAAACATCAATATCCAGATTCTCCCTAGGTAGAAGATTTCTTTCTAAGATTTTCAGTAACAATAAAGGAAATATTTAAATACTGATATGGGGGGGATGATACCTCAAGCAGATGGGTTTCAACCACATTCTTAAGAGCTTTCCAATCAGTTTTGTCAGCTCTTATCCTCAATGATGAGCATATAACCAAGGATTACCAAAAAGCTGAAGAAAGTGACCTAAACAAACATACAGAAAATAACATATAACAAACCAAAACTGTGAAGGGAGAAGGAAACCTGAAAGAGATGAAGATAGAAAAAAATCACTAACCTCACAAAACATATAATACATTGCAACTGCACAATAAGAATAGGATGCTGGAAAAAGAAAGTCACATAACTTAAAGAGATCTTAGAAATTTAAAATACACAGCAGAAGCAAATATTCTTATAAGAAGGTTGGATAATAAAGCTAAAATTTCTCTGAAAATAGAGCTAAAGGAAAATAAAATAACAGAGAAAAGAAAATCAAAGGCCCAAATCTCACATCCAATTAACAGGAGCTCCAGAGAGAAAAAACAGAATACAAACATTTGAGAAATTCGAGAAAACTTACTAGAAATGAAGAATATCAGCTGCCAGAATCTAAGTTTCTGCCAAATGCCCAGCATAGCAGATGAAAACCAAGCCACTCAAGGCACACCACTGTGAAACCAAGACAGAAAGATTCTATAAACTGGCAGACAGTTGAGGAACAAATGACAAAAACAAAACCCAAACCAGGTGATACACAAAGAAGGATCAGGAATCAGAGACTCTGAACATTACAAAAGCTACTAAGGAAACAAGAGGTTAATATATCTAAGATTCTGAAGGAAAATGATAGAGAAGACTACCCAGGCAAATAAGCGAAGTGTAGGTAGGGAAAAAAAGTCTAATACAGGCATATATGGTCCCAAGAATCTATCATCTATCCTCTTTTTCCCAAGAGCTACTAAGAATGTGCTTCACATCAAAATAAGAGTGTTCCCATAAAAAGATAAGCATGGAAAGCAGGAAATAGTCAACACAGGAGAGGGAATCTCTGGAAGGGTGGTGAAGATAGGGGAGAATTATGAACAACCAAGCCTGATTCAAATAGCGGCTCAAGGAACAAGCTGTGTTTAGGAAGTCATCACTAAGGCCCTGCTCCCACTGAGGACAGTAAGCCAGAGCAAGAATTCTGTGTTAAGAAGTTTTCACCTTTAACTCACTGAAATTCAGACAGTGCTCAACTGACAAAGTAGCCACTCTCATTTAAACTTTGGCTGGCTTTTCTTTTCTAGTATTCTTGGAGGATCTGAAACTAAGGTTTTAAGGATGAAGGCAAATGTGCAATATTTAAAGGATGGACTTGAAATGGATACAGCATGACACAATTACCTACGGTTTTAGTAAAAAACAAAACAAAACAAAAACGTGCACCCTATGATTTCCAGGAGGAGGGGAAAAAAAAAAAAGAACAGTACCTTTGGTTTTTGCTACCTTTACTTCCTTTACAAAAAAAGTTGTTTGTCTCTCAATGCCTTATATAGAATTTGATTAGGTCATGCTGACAGTTTTGAAACACCCAAAACAATGCATTCTGCTATAAAAATGGTTGTGTTAAGTAAGCACATTATGTAGAAAAGGAAGTCAACCATTTGGGAACCCAAATTTTCAGTATGAAACAATCACATATGTAAAACTTTTCTGCTACATTACCATTTCCTTAAACTGTATTTCAAAAGCAGGTTTGTACACAGGAGACAATTCTATAGTAGATAGTTCAATACATCTCTAACAATTTAATCAGAATAATAATGTCTACTGTTATCAGTCTTATTCTTACCAGTTTAATAGAGCAGCCCTTCCCTTATCCATGGGGAATACATTCTAAGACCTATGGTAGATGCCTGAAACTATTTAAACACAGTACTGAACCCTATACTATGGTCCTTCCCCCACACATACACACTTAGGATAAAGTTTACCTTAAAAGCTAGCCTCAGTAAGAGATCAGCAATAACTAAGAATAGAACAACTGTAACAATACACTGCAATAAAAGTGATGTGTATGTGACCTTTTTAAAAAATATGTTATTGTACTAAATACTTTCAGACACTGGCTGACTGTTGTGGAAATTGGAGAATACACATATGAAGAGATGCTTGACATCACTGAACTCATCAAAGAATTGCAAATTAAACAGTTGAGATACTACTTGGTACCTACTGAACTGTTAAATGCAAATGATGATAAGGATGGGCATGCCGGCAGCACCAGGAACTCTCCTTCATTGCTGGTTGGAAGAGAAACTAGCACAGCTATTTTGGAAGACAGTTTAGCATTTTTAGCCACATACTTTTACATGATACTGCAATCATGCTCTGTGGCATTTACCCAAATGAAATGAAAACACATTCATATAAAAACCTGTGTGTGTTTACTCAGAACTGCCAACATCTGGGAATAACCAAATGTCCTTCAATAGGTCAATGGATCAAAAAACTGGCATCCAGAAAATGGAATACCAGTCAGCAATCAAAAGAGTTATCAAGTCACAAGAGACAGGGAGGAACCTAAAATGCACATTACTACATGAAGTGAAAGAAACCAATCTGAAAAGGCTACATGCTGCATAATCCCACTATGACATTCTACAAAGGTACAACTATAGAATAAAAAGGGCAGTGGTCAACAAGAGTCTGGGAGTGAGATTAGAGTTAGGGAGAACAGGTTGAGTCCACTGGATGTCTAGGGCAGCAAATTTGTTCTGATACCACAGTGATGTTTATGTGTCATTATACATTTGTCAGAACCCACAGTATATATAACACAGAGAGTGAATTTCAGCTAATAATGTATCAGTATTGGCTTACTAATTGCAATATACCACAGCAAAATAAGATTCCAATAATGTGGGAAACTGTTTGGGGGGGGGGGGAGTAAGGAGGCCAAGGAGGTATGTGGAACTATTTATTTCACTAAATTTTTCTGTAAATCTAAAGATGCTCTAAAAAAAAAAAAACCCTAAAAAGTAAGTCTTTTAAAAGCAAATTTAAGTTGCCAATTTATATAATCCTACCCTTTTCCCCAAAATTTTATCTTATTGTCTGATTTACTAACCGATGTTCTCTGATAAAACAAAACAGCATTTTATACCATAGCTTTCACTCCATTAGTCGACTTGACAGGACAAAAATTCTCTAATTCACAGGCACTATAACACTCATATTCAAAGATGGTATAATGGTTCTCTGAAGATCTGAATTAGAATTCATATTGTACCTATCTGATATAAAACATTGTTTGAGGAGCTAAACTGGAAAAACCTTCAGAAGTTAGATTCATAAGGCATGCTGCTCTCCTTTTCAAAATTTTGAATACAATCCTGGCAAACTTCAATAACTGAAAATATTTTCTCTTAAGTCTTCGTGGCTTCATGAATTTTTTTTCCATAAAAAAAAAACAACTATAAAACCCAAAGAACAGAGTAAAACTTGTTACCAGTTACACAACTAACAGAATATGCAACAAAAATGTAGCCTACACTTATTCTTGAACAGCTCTAACATTTTCATTCACAAACTTGTCCCAGGAAACAAGTATAAAAATTTTATTATCCTAAACTGACATATTTTATGCTAAATTATCACAAAAGAAATAGGCATGCAAATGCATTTGATATCCTAGAAAAGAGACCCCCACCTCAATAGGTGGTGTCATATCAAGAAGAAACTTTCTAACAATTATGGATGGTGCTGGATGATTTCACTTAAATTCTCTGAGAATGGGCTGGGTAGTCAGTTATTCCATGTTGATTAAATGTCCCAATCTCCATCACATCCAGTCCATCAGGGTCTTTTCTCTGTCAATATAACCACAGGACTCATAATTATTATACACTATATAATCATAATTGACAAAGTTCTATATGCAAGTTCCAGTACCACCAAAACAAATCCTCTCTAGAACTTTCTAAAAAATACTGAGCTGAAAACAAGGCTCTGAAAAAAATTAACAACAGCTGGAGACTCAATAACAAAACAGTTGATAAGACACCTACAAGTGGCCAATGACAACAGGCTGCATCAGTATTTAAACTAAATGGTCTACAAATAACGAAAAAAAAATTCGACATCACTTATTTAAGGGAAATACAAGTTAAAACTGCAACGATCTACCACTTTACCTTTGAGAGAATCGCCCATATCAAAAAGAATGGCAACAGCAAATGCTGAAGGATGTGGGAAAAAAGGAACTCTCATGCACTACTGGTGGGAATGCAAGTTGGTGCACTCTCTATGGAAAATGGTATGGAGATTTCTTAGGGGAAAAGAGAAAAAAGGAAAACCCACATGATTCAGCAATACCTCTCTGCTAGGTGTTTGCCACCTAATGTGAAAACTAATACAAAAGGATTTATGTACTCCCACATGCAAAGCAACACTATAATTGTTAAGTCCCGGAATTAAAGGGACCAGTGTTGGATGAATGGATAAAGAAACTGTGAAATATCAATGCAATACAAGACAGTTATTTAAAAAGATAAAAATAGTGTTTTTTGAGACAAAATAGATGAACCTAAAGGTGATTACGCTAAGTGAAATGTCAGAACATGAAAGATAACAGATTATTTCACTTATCTGTGGAATACAAATAACCAAAACCCATACTGGCAGATATTACAAAACCCATATTACAAAAAAAACCAAAACACAAAGCTTGGACTTTTGTGAAAAAAATATACTGATTAGGAGAGAGAACAGGGGAAGGAAGTGGAGGATAGGGGAGAGAGGTTAATAGGGCACTGGTGTAACAGGCTGTTTGATGGGGGTGAGTAGAATATGTGCATACATGGAGGGGTAAAAATGTAACTGTATAATTAAAATAACAAAATTGAAAACAATAAATTAAATGGGCAGAACTGCAGACTAATGAAAAGAACAATGAACTTGAACAAAGTTAAGGAAAGGAGGGTATTATGGACATTTTAATGTGTGGTTCTGCTCTAGATTATTTATGAGACACTGGAAGTTCCCTAACTCTTGAATGTCTCTGTCACTTAGAAAAGAGAATTTATTCATTCATGCAGCAACAAATACCTGAGTATCTATTACAGGCCAAGCAAGCAACATTCTAAATGTTTGAGACCACATATGAAACAGATTTGTTTTCCTGGAGCTGACATTAAAGTAAGGTTACAGAAATCATAATAAATGAGTTACAGGGTGTGTCAGGTGATATAATAGAAAATAAGCAATGAGAATTAAGAAAGTGTACAAGCATGCTACGGAATACTACTCAACCATAAGGAAAGACCAAGTGTTGCTATTTATAGCACAGTGGACTGAGCTTAAGGGAATTATGTGTAGGAAAACAAGTCAGAATTATAAAGACAAATATTGGACATTTACACAATGGACAAGTCAATAAAGCAAAGTATTTGCAAAAACTAGCAGATATTAATAACTGGAAGTGAGGATTCTAAAGTAAAGAACGAAGGGGGAAAGAAGAATCGGGGATATAAAGGACGGTAGCAGGAAAAAATTCAGAGAAAACAAATTATAAAGTTAGGTAGAGTTCATGGAGAGGTGAAAAATATGAGCATAATGCTTAAAAAGTGAGGGAGTTCTTTCTCTTTATGAATAAAGAGAAAGACTGCTTTGCTGACTCATTCATTCTATGTTAGTCTCTTCTATGCTATGAACTTATATGTCTAATTTTCTATATAAACTTAAGAATATTAAAATCCCATTGGTAGTTATTCTCATTTAAACATAAATAAAAGGCAAATATAAATTTTATATGAGCTAACTTAAGGAATGACTATGAAAAAACCTGGATTGTATATATATATAATTTATTACATTTATAGTCATCAAATGAATGCTATTAAAAAATGTTAATAAACTATTCCAAGACACTTCAATCTGAATTCATCCAAAGTCCATGTGGCATATACAGGCTGATAAGGATAATTAGAAACAAAACTGACAATTTAGCAGCTAATGTGAAAACAATAGTAATTAATCCTAGAAACAGATATAACCCAAACTTTTCAACATAATTTTAACAAGCTTACTTATTTCAGGGGGAAAACAATTTATTTTTCCTTTAGAAGCACCTATAAATTAGTAATGTGTGTCTGTTCAGTACCAAGATGTTTTAATTATTATGGCTTTATAATATAACTTGAGGTCTGGAAGTATGAAACCTCCATTCTATTTCTTTGTTGTTAAGATTGCTTTTATTATTCATGGTGTTTTGTAATTCCATATGAATTTTAATAGTATTTGCTTCAGTTTTTTGAAAAAAATGCCACTGATTATTTTATTGTGATTGTACTGAATCCATATTGCTTTGGGAAGGATAATCACTTTGACAGTGTTGATTCCTCCAATCCATGAACAGAGAATATTTTTCCATTTCTTTGTGTCTTCTATTTCTTTCAACAATGTCTTAACCAAATAATTCAAATGATAAAACATTCTGTAAATACTCTGGCAAAATCAATGCATAAAATTAACTTTCATTTGAGCAATAATGATGGGAGACTAAGAATCTAAAAGTTGTCAGTTTCATATTCTCTTAAGGCATAAACTTTGTAGAACAGCAGCGAGGCTAGTCAATTGCTGCTGGGTAGGTAATGAGCTAGATCAGTCTTCAATGGTCGCTGGCAAAACTGAATCCCAAAAAGTAAAGTTTGGTAAAGCCAGGAAGATGTATGTCACATGAGTAAGAGTTACTTAAAAGTGAAAATTAAGAAATACATGGTGAGAGAGAATATACTAATTTTGTCTACATTATTAATTTCTGGAACCAGTGGGTCATTTTATAAGATTTTTTTGAAAAGCGTAATTCAAGCCGGGCACAGTAGTACGTGCCTGTAAGCACCAGTCTATGGAGCATGGCTGGGACTGGGGATCATGTGCCTGTAATCCTAGCTACCTGAGAAGCTGGGCTGGGGATTGCTTGAGTCTGTGGTACCCCGGCAATGTGAGTCTGTGGTTCAACAGGCAAAAATAGCCAGAACTAATCTAAAAAAAAAAAAAAAAGCATTAATTCAACAGTTAAAAAAACAAAAAATAGAGGATACCCAGAAAGTTATTTTGAATTGTGGGGCCTTTTTCTGTTTTTAATCATAGGACCCCTAATTTGCTATTTCTGTCAGAATCTCTAGGTGCAGGTGAGTATTTTCTGGTGATGAAGCTAAGTTACAGATGAGATCACTAACTCTCACACTTTGTTAGAGTATACTAACTGGCTTTTTAAAGGGTCCTAGGAGGAGTCAAAATCTTTCTTCGAAATAATCTCATTGAGCTCCTTCTAGTCTAAGAATGTATAATTACTAAAGCCTGTGATACCTGCTGATGTGTAACACACTGAAAGAATTTTGGAAGATTTTGGCTGATACTTTAATAGGATGTTGAGTCCTGCCTGGTGCACTAAAAAAAAATTTTTTTTCTGGAAGAGGTTTATTTAAAAAAATAAAAGTCAGCAAGCTCAATTTCTCACCTCTACTAGATGAGCAATATGAAAAAGCCAATATCTTTCATTTCTTGACTTATAAGACTGGCAATTTTACACGTTATAACACTGTAAAAAATTGTTTTACGGAATAGTTTAAAATTCCTTTGAAGAAATTTGTGCTGTTTCTAACAAAAGGCTGGGTTTCAATTTTAGATCAACAAACATAATAGGGGGTGGTGGTGAGACCTGTTACAAACCTGGTAATCAACCTGAATTCATATCTACCTATTGTAAATCTACTTTCCATTACTCAGTTCAAATCCTTTGGTCCCTGGCCTTCAGATGCGTTGTGCTTCTTGGTAGGCTTACAGGGTCTGCTCACCACTCTGGTTTCTGTTTCTTGTTCATATCTACATAGTTCATGTAAGATTGAGAAGAGTGTGTCTGTGATGTTCATCAAATTCCGTCTGTTAACTCATGCTTAATTCTTTTGTTTGTAGCTTCATTCTTTTTGGTCCCTTGACCTATGGCTTTTCACAATGACAATGGATTTGGAGTTTGCCTTTTACTTTTATCAGATTTTACTTTATGTATTCTGCAGTGATTTTAAGAGGTACACCTAAGTTCAGCACCTGAATCTATTTAGTGACCCTGATCTCTACATGTAATGAATCTTTCCACTCTGTAGAATTTTTTTACCTTTGGTGATCTTTTGATAAAGGTGCTCTTAATTTTAATACAGTCCAACTTACCATTATTTTCCTATATTCGTGTTTTGCTTGTCTTGTTTAAGAAGTGGTATTCTATTTACCTAAGTGTAAATGATAGTGCCTTAATCCTTAAAAGATTATTTTGTTGGGTTACAATTCGAAGCTGACATTAACTTTCCATCTGTACTATCTTTTGGCTTCCAAATGAAATGACAACAGCCTGGAACTTTTTTATGTGATATTTTCTTTCAGATTTTAACACCTTCTATTTGTTATTAAGAGCCTAGAGCTTTACTATGATGTGTCTAGGTGAGATTTTATGTGTTTACAGGTTCTAGAAAATTCTCATTCAATTCTCCAAATTTTTGTCTCTCCTCTAGGTATGTTAAACATTTTATCTTCCATGTCCCTTAATTTTTCAAAGTTTTCTGTCTTGTCTGAGTTGTATTCTTAAAAACTTTAGATTTTCTGATTCTCTCTTCCTGTGTCTAATATGCTAAACCTATATAGATAGGTTTGAAATGTCATGATTATATTTTTAATTTTAATTTACATTCAATTTGATTTTTTTTTCAGATGCACCTCATCTTTTTTTTTTTTAACCTCATCATTTTTGATGGTCATTTCTGCTTGTTCATTTTTTTCCTTTTAAGAATTCATTATTTTGGTAAGGATTTCATACATAGTTTATTTTTAAAATCTGTCTAATGATATTGCAGTATGTGAGGGATGTGTGGGAAGATAGAATAATCTAAGCTTGCTGTTTAGTTTCTGCTGAATCTCATTTACTGTGACTTCTCCATGGTGTGGGGAGGGGTGACATAAATTCATAATTGTTGAAATCTGTGAACATCTTGAGTATCTACATTTGCCTACTTCTGCTAGCGGTTAAGGTTCTCAACCAATGTTAAAGTTTTAGTTTTAACTTCCTCACTTTGCAGTATACATAGTATTTCCTTGCAAGCTTGTCAATATACTTACTCAAATTCAGTGTATTTCAGAAAAATGAGTTTGTCATATCATAGGAAATCAAAATCCATCTTCCTAATAATTTTTGTTTCTTACCTTTTGCAGCCCTAAAATCAATTATATATTTACGGGGAATTAATATTTTACGAAACATTTCTCAGATTGTACATAAGAATTTTAAGTACTTGGTGTACCGCTAGAAATTTCAGAAGTACTCTTCTGCTTTCCCCAAACATACTGTTAAACTAGATCGCTCCAATTTTATACTTACATAGTTATCCTATGCATACTGAATATTCTTATCTAAGTTACTGATAAAAATAGTGAATAGGATAAACCCATAGTCAGAGTCCAGAGCCATAATAGCTGTCAATGACTCAATGATTAGCACTCTTGCACATGGTCATTCAGCTATACTCACTGACTCAACTCATGCTTGAGGTTGTATTAGATTTTACACTGAAGCCAATAATTGCTGTCTATGAAGACATTCTGAGGCATTTTATTAAATGTGTTGTTATCCAGATATATTTTGTCTACAGTATTTTTAATGACTTCTCTTAAATGTTCTCTGATGCTTTTGTGAACATTTTAATCATATTGATCTCCTTAGCACAACTCTATACTTAGCAATATTTTTACACTTTATCTGGATGCTGCCTTATTTAACTGTTTAATAAGTTTATGGCTTTTATTTTCATGACATTTAACCTAACATTGAACATAAAACCATCAATAAAATGTTTATTATAAGAGGTCTTTTAAGTCTGTTAGATATGGGTAGAAATGAGAACTCTTCATCTCTAGCCCCATTTAGTAGAGGTAAAATGGGAGGAAAACAACAGAAAATAGAGAAAGTAGAGCTGTGTGTTTAATAATATTATCCATCATTTAATCTAACTAAAAATCTACTTTCATATTCTGCATTCTATTTCTTCAAATAAAGTTGAGCAATAAACACTTAAGAAATGTATTTAGTTACTGAAATCCAAAGACTAAAAGGAGTCTACATATTTCTCAGATGAAATAGAATATTTTGAAACAATCACTGTAACATAATAAAACTACATTCCCAAATATTTTATTTAATTGATCATGCTTCCAATTAATTCTCAATTCTTGACAAGACTGGGAAAGTCACATCGTGAGAAAATTTCTTAAAAATGCAAGATGTTATTTTCATTGTTATCCCCCTGAAAAGTAACCAAGATGAAAATTGAATACAATAATGAGCGAGAATGCAAAATTCCTCATCCAGCAGTTCTCAAAGAATGGGTCTGGGGGTTACTGAAACTTTCAGTAGCTTTCAGGAGGACTATAAAATCCATGCTATTTTGATAATACTAAGACACTTTTCACCTTTTCTGTATATGGACATCTGCACAAATAGTGTACCAACAACACAAAGGCAGTGATGGATAAAACTGTTGGTGCCTGAATTTCTACTCAGGCAATGACATACGCTAGCAGTATATTGTGATATATTTAATGCTTTTTGTAAAAAAAGGCCACATACTTAATAATGTCCTAGGTTTGACATTGCAAGTAACCATAATTTATTAAAGAAGTGTCAAAGATTACTCATAATATAAGAAACTATAAGACTACTGCACTCTTTTTCCGACTATATACTTCTGTGAGGCTGGATTTTGGTCATACATTTGAACCAAAACAATGTCCAATAATAAACTAAATGTATAAGTACACATGAAACTCTAGTAACATTTTATCTATTAAGTGAGATATTAAATGTACTAAAAAAGGGTAAAAATGCTTTACTACATTTTTGTTTACCTTAGGATTTTTTCATGTTTATAATATTGCCCTGATTATAGTAGTTATGAGTATGATCATGTTAAATACTTAGACACTTACTCTATAAATGTCTTAATTTCTAATATAGTATGAAAATGAAAGCAGTTTGAGTCCTCAGTCATATTAAAGGGGGTCTGGCACCAAAAACTTTGACAGCTGCTGTAGGTGATGAAAAACCTCACTTTTGGACATACAATAGGATGTACAAATTATCTAATTTATCTTACTGAGCAAAAAATAGGAATATTTGCTACCTGTACATTTTCTCCAACATTGCAGTATAGGCTCTAGTAAAGTCTTTTAAGGTGAATACCAGTTAGATCCAAACAGACCTGTATCAACCACTCTAGAAGTCCTTTCTATGGTTCTCATTTCAGGTATAACACCTTTCCTTTCATGCTCTAGGTAATCACTACCTTGCTTTTACATCAATTACTTCCATGTCTTCTTTTTTGGCTTTTGTAGCTGTGTGCATCCCAGATGCTAGGCTTATGTGCATCCCAGATGCTAGGCTTAGTTATGCTCATTAAAAAAAAATTGGTCTTTTAGGTTTCTTTAGCAACTCTTTCATTTCTTTACAAATTTATCTTTGAAGAACTCAGGTCACCTGAGTATAGCATGCCCTAGGTTTGGGTTTTTCTGACTGGGTAAATTTGGTGCATTTCAGATTGTTTCTGTTTTATCATTTCCTAGAAATGGACCCAGAGATTGAAAG
Source organism: Uropsilus gracilis (assembly GCA_004024945.1). Classification (NCBI taxonomy): domain Eukaryota; kingdom Metazoa; phylum Chordata; class Mammalia; order Eulipotyphla; family Talpidae; genus Uropsilus; species Uropsilus gracilis. The sequence continues at coordinate 61,833 of PVHY01004646.1, forward strand.
AGATTCAGGTTCTAAACCCCTTTAGCAAGAATACTGGAGGCACATAACACCTGACAGTTGTCCTGCTTGTGATTTTAGGAGTCACTGATGCATCCTGCCTTTATCTACTCCAGAGGGTATTATGAAATTGTGACACTTAAATTTTTAAATTTTTTGTTCTTTTATCAGCCAGAACACATTTATAAAACAATTCTGCCCTTAATGTCTATTTGGTTATCTACTCAATTCATGGAGAAAAGGCATGGCAAATACTTTATCTTTCTCAGTTTTCAAGATAATGAACTAGTTGGTTTCCTATCATGAATGTGACTAATTATTTTTACTATTACTTTTCAAATAACATCAAGAATTAATAAATTTAAATATATTTGATTAATTTTCTTATCAAATTTTCAAACAGCCTATTTTGACCACCAAGGGAGAGCTTTAACCACATTAAATCCTGCTGTGTAAAGATCAGATTCATGCCTGAAAACATACATCTCCATAAGTAAAGACATTTTAGGTGTGGAAAAGATTCTTAGTATATGACAAAATTCAGGATAGAAAAAAGATAAGTTCTTCTCTTGTGTGATTTAAGATTTTGTTTTGGTAAGAATGTATGTAAATTTTTTTTTAAATCACCATGACTATAGCTGAAACTTTGTACCTTTTGCCCCCCCTTTCCACAGTTTATGAATTGTTTTTGAGACTAGGTCTCACTATTTTTGCCCATGGAGCTGCAGGCTCCTGTTGCCCGGGGTACCAGAGACTCAAGCAATCGCCAGCCTCAGCTTTCTAGGTAGTTGGGATTATAGGCACACGCCACCATGCCCAGCTATTTTCTGGGACTAGGTCTTGCTACGTGCCCCTGGCAGGACTGTGATCCCTGGTGCCGGCTATGGCTTCACAGGCTGCCACCTACAGGCATGCGCCACCATGCCCGGCCTTACTTAGTTCATGAATTGCTAAAAGCAATTATTCTAAAATACTTTTAAAACCGAAAAATAAGTTAGTTTGAAAATGAAGGGCATATCTGACAGGCAAAACCTCTGTCTATTTTTGTTACAAAACTTACATTTAGAGAGAAAAAAGGCTCGAGGGGGAAAAGGGTCAAAATTAAAAGTATTTCATTGTATTATCATTTGAAATTTCAAAAGGGAAAGGTATTTCTCGTGCTTCTGGCTAAAAAAAAAAAAAAAAAAATATATATATATATATATATATATATATATATATATGTGTGTGTGTGTGTGTGTGTGTGTGTGTGTGTAAATAAAAATCTTGTTTTCACCCAAAGAAGATAACAAGATTTTTTTAAAAGGACATTTTTCACACAGCAAAGCAAACATCCTAAATTTTTTAAAGTATAGTAAAGGTTTAAAATTCCTTTGCTCCTCATTTTTATTAAGTATACACAACAAAGCAACAATTACATATGAGTGTTTCTCAATGCGGGTTCTTCAAATATAGTCTCAGTGTTCCATGAGTTTGCTATGAGAATATTATAATGATTTATTTTCATTTTTATGATTGTCTAAAAGTATTATAAACATATTTTGGATAATTTGACTGTTCACCTTAATATCAAGTACAGCCTCAAGAGTGCTTACACTCCTGCTTTAGGGATACACTTGTTCCAAGGAGTTATACTTTAATAACTGAGGGCTAATGAAAGAAGAGCACAAAAGCACTTTGGACTTAATATGTAAATGATGCATTCTAGGAAGTGAAGGGCAGGCTATGTACGAATGAGAGTTCCTCAGTCCTCTAAATTCAAAATAAAAAAAATGTAGAAATGGGTATACACATACGCACATGTTGAACTAAAAGCCAAAACAAACAAACAAACAAACAAACAAACAAACAAACACAACAAAAACCAAAAAACTTACTGAAACTTCTTAAAGGGTAGAGGGCTGCTTCTGGAGTAATGAAATGACCTGGAACTAGTCCTAATGGCTGTATGACACTGGAACGGGTATATTGAAAGTCACTGAAGAAAACTCTTCCAGATTTTGTTATATGAATTTTCCCTTAAAAATGTTTATTTATTATAAATGTTTATTTATATATATATATAAATGCTTATTTATATATATAAATTTATATATATAAATGTTTATTTATTATTATTTAAATGTTTATTATTATTTTTTATTTTGAGACTAGATCTCGCTTTGTTGCCCAGGGAACCAAAGGCTCACATTGCCCAGGGTACTGCGGACTCAAGCAATCCCCAGCCTCAGCCTCCCAGGTAGCCAGGATTACAGGCATGTGCCACCATGCCCAGCTATTTTTTGAGACTAGGTCTTGCTATGTTGCCCTGGGCAGGTCTCGAACCCCTGAACTCAAGTGATTCCTAGTCTCGGCCTGGCTTCTGTAGGCTGCTATTAAAGGCACGCGCCACAGTGCCTGACCTCTTTTCTTTAAAAATCTTAACAAAATCTTAAGAGCATTGCAGTCCGTGCTAGAGATTTAATCATCTTGCATATTAAGTATATACTGCCCATTTGAATGAGTTGTTTTTTTATTTGTAAAATGGTTTATAGTTTCATAAGAATGACAACCTATATAATTTATATCTAGTTTTATTTCGTTATTATTACATAAAATCAAAGTAATTCAAAGCAATAATGGTTAGCTGAGATACCATTTGCCTTTTAAATTTTTGCTGTATGTCTATATTAATATATACATGTGTTTCTGTAAAATCTGACAAGACTCATGATATTCACATCTTATTTCTCTAATCCTACGGTAAACTATTTAATAATAATGGGAACATAATGCAAATCACATGTTCTTTATAAATTACTTCATGGCCTTTGAAGATTTTCAGTTACCCATGTAAAACGTCTACTGGCAAAAACTGAAAATCAATATGAAGTCAGCTTCTCAACAGACAGACATACACTGCTTTACAAAAGAGGAAGACACCAAGGATCAGGCTCTAAGAAGCACAAGTGCAGGTTTCCCTGTTGGTCCAGGGTACTTCAGTTTCTTCTTGATCCTCCTCTACAATTGAACAAAATTACCAGTCTATAACTTCTACTGAGCCTTTCAGCAATTAATAAATTAAAAAACAGGAATACCTTACCTGTCCTGACAACTGATAGGCTGTTAAAGAGATGGGGGGAGAGGCGCAGTGACAGAAACAGTGACATAATTAGGAAGAGAAGGATTAAGAGTTAGAGAAGCAGTTTGGAAAGTATACACCTATGTGGTCAGCTAGCAAAGCATCAGAATCCTTCTGGAGTGCTTAAAAAAATCACTTTGCCACAATCAAGATTTTGATTCTCTAGGTTGCAGTCGGGGTTGCAGACAGAAATTAAGAGTCTGGCTTTCAAAACAGTAAAACAGAAAAGCAGAAGCATCCAGTTGCTTATTAGAAGAGGGTTAAGAAAAATTAAGATACACATATTGACTATCATAAGAATTTGGTAACCATGGATAGTCTGTATATATTGTAGGGTGGTACAACTGGAATAGTTTAGATCTGGGGTTTAATACCTATCCCCTAACTTCTAGCTGTGTGAAACTGGGCAAATTATTTAGCCTCTCTGTGCCTCAGTTTACTATGGAAATGAAAATCATAACATATCCAATTATATTATCTTTAGGTTAAACAAGGAAAGTAAATACAACACTTAGCAAAGTGTCTGAAGTATGCTAAGAGCACAACACACTTATTGCTCTTGTTATTCCAGTTGTGGATAGGAATGAAGTTAAGGCAAAAAAAGCTCAATGACATTTGTGTAAGGACAAGAGATACCTTGGGCTTGCATTGGTGGGAAGTGGGAACACAACTCCAAGGAATTTTTGATTCAACCTAGAAAATGAAGTAACTCAACAAGAGCATGTGCTAGAAATAATGATATAAAATATATGTTCACTGTTCACCTATAGGTTCACCTATGAGAAAGCTTGTCTATCTAAATGTAAACTCTGGGTAAAGGAAAAACCAAAAAACTTAAGATTTGTAACCAAGGACTGGTGTCACACTCTGGTTCAGAAATCTTAGGTCAAGAAACACCAACGTATAAATTGCCTTTAGGTCAATGATACTTCTGTGGTAAGTGCAACTAAATGCAAAACTTCTCTGGAACAGGGCACCTCTGTCCAGATTATGGATGGTTCTCACAGACAAACCTCTATTCCAGTTTAGACATATTTTAGTTAAGACTGAAAATACACGAGGAGAGGCAGAGCCAGCAAGTCAACAGCAGAATTCAACCTCCAAATATTTTACAGAACATGACAGAGCAGAATACAGTTTCGAAATACTCAAAACCTTAGAGCTGAATAAATATGAAATAAAACTATGAAAATCAGGAAATATAAGTCAATTAAAAGTCTCAATAGATGGGAAACAGCAGAATGATCACAGCTGAACGATGAGTTAGAGTGCTAAGATCAATCCGTGGAAATTATACAGCCTAAGAAAGGCATAAAGATACGAAAGTATGATTAAAACATATAGGAGACAGAACAAGAAAATTCAACATACATTTAAAAAAGCTTCCAGAAGGGAAGATACAAAAGCAATATTCAGAGAATTTTCCAGAAATAATAAAAATGACACCCCTCCTTCCCCATTTCAAGAACTACCTAAAACACACCTAAAACAAAATAAATTAAAAATCAAACCACCTCACTATATTTATAGTAAGATATGTATAATCAAGGGGAAAAAATAAATTAAAAAATAGTAAGACATGTAAAGCAAAGAGATGATCTTAGAGTGACCACAAAATTTATTTTCTAAACTGGGTCACTTTTGATCTCAAGACAAATATGAAGCCAGATAAGATCCCAAGACAAAGAAGGTAAATTGGGACTGTTCTAGATTATATGCCCAGCCAGGTCAAATAGTCATTCTATTAAAAGGATGAAAGCAGAATTTCTGACAACAGAAGACAATTGTACAATTTCTAAAATTAAAATTACAGTAGTTTTTTTGTATTTCTATATCCAGATACACTATCTCCCCAAAATGAGAACTTTTTCAGATAAAAGATTGATTTTTTTCTTTTGTATCACTGAAACAATTACTAAGGTTACGTTATTAGAAAGGAAATTCATTCCAGAAAAATAGCAGAGATTAAAGAAATAATTCTGTGAACATTATTATGTCAATTAATTAGAAAACAGATAAAATGAAAAATATCAGAAAATTACAAACTACCATTAAAGATGCAAGAAAGAAGGAAACTTTACCTCTAAAAACCATGTGATAGTTTTATGATGAATGCTAGCAAGCATAATAGTGCTAATACCAATCTTATTAAAATTGTCTAGAAAAAGAAAAAAAGAAAAATAATGGGAAAGCTCCTTATTGGAGCCCAAGATTAGCATAATCTTGAAACTAAAACTAGACAAAGGGAGAGCACAATGAGGCGAGAGTAAATTGTAGACCATTTTTCATATATGAAGTTACAAAAATCCTAAAGTATTAGCAGTCCATACGAATCCAATTGACAAGCTGATGCAAAAAATTCACATGGAAGAGAATGAATAAGAGACCATTTTGAAGAACAAGATAACATACATAGACAATATATCAAAATACTACTTTACATGCTTCTAAAACTTGTACAATCTTTAGAGATTATCTTGGGAAGACGGTATGTAATTCAAAAGATAATCTTCATTTGCTACTGAAAATTGTCCTTATTTTGGTAATGCCATTTGTCAAGACATCATTCTAACTGAAAATTTAAGGGAGAAAAACAAAACCAAACCATTCATACAGATAAGCACATGTGATACACTTTGGTTCTTTTGTTATTACACCTCTGTCCCTGCAACTGAAAATGAGAATCAAAATACTACACAAAGTCTCACTCCTTGCCTCCTCCATTTAATTTATGGAATGAACAGTTCAGCAAATCATTCTAGTCAAGTTCTTGCTAATTAACACTGCCTCATCTCCTTTGGCCTACTAAACTTCTGCCTGGGACAGTCTCTTCCAGTTCTGTAAGGGGAGGGTCTCACCGCAGGGTCTTAAATATTTCTCTGTCTGGAACACCGGATTGTGCTCCTCAAAATTCCCACATACACAAATAAATCAGTATTCTCAAGAGATTTCAATACACTCCCCCATATTACTTATCATAATGTATAAATATGTATTATGTATATATTGATGTAATATCTGGAATATCTAAAGCACTAAGAAAGCAAGGGCAAGGCACTATTTCTGCTACATCTCCAGTATTTAACACAATGCTTGTCCCACAGAAGAGAAATACCTAAGAGAAAATTTTTTTGTCATACCTTCCCTAAGCATGCTAATTTGTACTTTTTCTTTAACTGTGCTAAATGTATAACATAATCAAGATCTGAATAGTTGGAAAAGTTAAAATTCTTACATTAGCTCTAAAAAGTAACAGTTACCTATCCTCTGAAAATAGAACATGTGAATTTCTTAAATTCTACCATCATACTCTAGGATTCTTTTTAGCTTAAAAACTAAGTGCATCTAATCCCATTTCAGAAGTCTGATAGTATATAATTCTAAGTCTGATGAACATGCTATACAATTGTACTGTAATAGAATAACAAATTGCATTCATAACTAAAGCATTCTAAGTATCAGTTGTGGGTAACAAAACAGTACTCTTGGTGATGAGACATTAACTGGCTTTTAAAATGCTTCCTTAATACACTCACATAAATAAAATGTAATATTAAAAAGGAAGTAAGCTACTGTTGTACATCATTAAAACAACTGTGTTTAAAAACAGATCAAGGCAGCATTTCACTTTGAAACAAACCTGTATGTGTGATTGGGGAATTCATGACTTATAAAGCTCCAAACACTTGATTTTCAAGTGTGACCTATTACCTATTAAGTAACAGTAACAATGATAATGTCATAAAGTCCAGCAAATGGAGAAAGACAACTTCAAGTGTTTTCTAAAACCTTAGACTGTGGAGAATATCTATTACTCTAGTAACAAATGACTAGAAGTCATGAATACTTTCCTTGCCCTATAAAAATGATAGCCAAGTTCCCTTGAACGCTTCATTCTGTTATTTCTTTAAACTGATAGATCACAGGTATGAAGCATGAGGAGCCTATATAGTCTCTGAGTTTACTGAGATCTAACATTCTTAGATGTTAAGATAGCATCTCTTCAGGCCTACTAACTTAGAGCATAACTATCTACAGTGAATATTTAAAAGTTTGTTAATAAGAATGAAAGATAAAAAAAATAAAGGCACAAGGCAAACAAAATTTTTTACTGGCTTGGAAATTCAGAAGAAAGCTTTTCACTTCTCCTTATCTCTTTTCCCATGAGAAAATCCCAAACACTCTATGTACTTTAGAAGACTCAACAAGAAAGGAGCATAAGAAACTCAAAACAGAAGATTAAAGAAAAAAAGATAAAAGCAATCACAAATACTTAATCTTGGAACCCTGATTCAGAGAAGCTAAGAATTCAGTTTTATATTTACCTTCTGACAAAAAAAGTAAAAAACTGTATCAAAGAGATGTTTCTTCAAAAGTCTTTAGCATCCATTCACCATACATGCTGGTTTATGATTCTCTGGAATTCCAACTTTTCCTGTGACAGTATTGATTTCCTGTATAGTATCGATTTGCTTTTTAAGTTTACATTACTATATATGAAAAACACTTTCCAGGAACTCTTTAAGACAGCAAGTAAGGAGGCTCAGACAAGTCACAACATAAAAGTTTTGGAAAAATCTTCTAATAGGAAAATAATTCTGGTAAGTATTTTCTGGGTACTACCCTACATGGTTATGGATGGAGAATGGGGAAAAAATGATTTGATTTTCAAAAAGTTAAAAATGGGAGGGGAAGACAAAACAGACCAAGAACAGAGCAGGAAGATTTAGTTTTAACTTAAATACAAAGAAAAACTTTAGGAAGCAATGGTGCCCAGAAATATGTGCCCAGTCAAAACTGCTGAGTTGACTCAAGCTCCTGAAAATATGACCTCGTCTTTTTGGCATTGCATGCAAGCCTGTCTCATTGCTGATTTTAAAAAGCATTTTACTCCTATTGCTGGTAACAGATTCTGAGGATGTTCCATCAAACAGGCTAGAACAGAGAGACTTTCATCAAAGTTGTAGTTGCTCTAAGACTTGAAAAGGGCATGAGTCCACCATGGACAGGTAACATTTTACATTTACATCTGAAGGCTATTAAAATGGGCTTTCACTATCAAAATGTGAAGCTCAAGTTGATAAGGCATTGTTTCCTAATTGACAATCTTCATTCAAATATATCAAGCACCTCAAACTCTGCATAGTCAAGACTAACCTTATTATTTTTCTCAACATGTCATTCATTCACCACTCAAATGCCCCAAAATATGGAAATCTGCTTTCTCACTTGACCTAATCAATCGTCAACCAAATCCTATCCCTGTAACTTCCTTAACAGCAACCTCCTATTCTCCATCCTCATGGCAACTAGTTTAGTCCCTGTCCCAGTCTCTTTTTCTTTTGGCTAGAGTACTGCTTCATCCCCTACTCTGTCTACATACAGTCAATTTTCTGTTTTACCAATGGTTTTACCAACCATTACCCCAGTGTTGGTAGTACTATTACTTCTTAAAAATGTTCTACTATATACAACTATAATACAAATTCCTTATTATGTTCTAATGGCCTCTTCACTTCCAAGCCCATTTTCCACTTTGTTCTTTATATCCTATGCAGGAGGCACATTTAATTTTTTTTTACTTTCCTGGAACATGCATGAACATATACAGCTTTATGGTTCTTTCTGTGCCTTGTATGGTGTTATCAAACGGCGAACATGATTTCTTTTCAAAGCTGACTTATGCATTCATTCATCACTTTAAGAAAACCTCCCTGGGCTGGGCATGGTAGCTCGTGCCTGTACGCTTCAGCCTATGAAGTGGCCGGGGCTAGGGATCATGGTTCAAGTCCCACCTGGGGCCTGTAGTTCCAAAAAACAGCTGGGCATGGTGGCACGCATCTGTCATCCCAGCTACCTGGAAAGCTGAGGCTGGGGTTTGCTTGAGTCTGTGGTACCCTGGGCAACGAGAGCCTGCAGTTTCATGGGCAAAAACAGCGAGACCTAGTCTCAAAAAAAAAAAACAAAAACAAAACCTCCCTGAATCTCCAGGGGAGGACTGAAACTTGTTTCAGTGTGTTCATGAATACACAGAACCCACGTTATCCTACAGTCCTTTCTGGTCTACATCTACATCTTTAGCTATTATGGTCCTTAAGCACAGATGCTGTTCCTTACTCATCTTTATATTCCTGTTGCCTACTAGCATGGAATAAGTACAGTCAAAATACAATGCTTAATGATATGTGTTAAGTAGCTGTCATTTCCCCTATTTCACCAAATTACCAAGAGGATGATCCTATTTCAAATAGTATTATTCTTTTAAATAGCAAATAAGTGACACATTTTGGGTGTGTATTAAAAGACATCAGGTAGATTCAAGAATTAGGATTGAAACTAGAAATGACAGTTATTTAAATATGTATCTTTCTGGAGGTCTCTAAAATGCCCATTCATTATATTATTATATCTAATACAAGACAACCAACAGAACACACTCATGGCATTTTCTCAGGATTAGTTGGTACATTTAGATTTCTACATCAGCAAAACATTACTTCTAAGATGGTTTTATTGGCATGACTAATCAATCACCAAAAATTTATAAACTGCTCCATGTCAAAATGAAATAATCAAGTATATATTATATTTTCCAAAGAGGGTGACTATTTGATAATGTATTTGTTGACTCCCACTTCACTATTTAGAATCAGTTTTGCCTGATCCCAAGAGCAGAAACACACAAAACAATTCTGAGTGACATGAATGATTCAATCTTAAAATGGCCATAGACAACTTCTGGATTATTTCCTAAGTTAATGCTATCATTATGAAAAATTCTGTGGTCAATATTTAAAATTAGTAACTGAAGGGAACCAGAATTGCCTCAAGACTTAAAATCTTGAACATGTGGTTTATCACCTATCCTAAAATGCTTACAAATATATGGGCATTTTATTATTAATTAATTAATTAATTATTTTTAGAGACTAGGTCTTGCTATGATGCCTGGGGTAGTCTTGAACCCACAGATTCAAGTGAGTCCTAGCTTCAGCCTCCCAAGCAGTTGGGATTACAGATGCGCGCCTGGCTAACTTAACTACATGGGCATTTTAGAAGGTCTGTTTCTGCCAAGTGATTATGGGATACATTAGGATATTTTAAGTCCTTAAAACAGTACTTCCAATCAGTAAATTTCTGAATTTAAGAGTTGATTGCTTCCTCTCACAAAGGTAAAGGGACATATCATAGACTGTGCTAATGTGAACAGTAGGCAACATTAAGTAAATAATACATCAATTTGCTTTCACTCACCTACGACAATGTGGATTTAGCTTATTTTTATAGGTACCCAAGAAAGCAATTTTATATCAAGAACCTTCATTCTGCTACTGCTTCCAATCCCTTTGGCTCTATGACGAGTTTTTCTTAGAGTAGTACTGTCCAACAGAAATTTCCTTGATGGAAATACTTTTTAAGTGCATATATGTGATCATTGAGTACCTGAAATGTCATCAACACAAGTAGAGAATTTTGAAATATCACTGAAACTAAACTTAAATGGCAACATGTGCCTAGTTACCATTTTGGACAATTGGTAGTGTCTCACAATGCCACAGTTAACAAAACATATTAACCCAATCTGCTTCCTTTCAAACTTAGCTTGAGTTAGAAATAATGGGTGAGTCCTTACTTATCCCAAAGTCAACAGATCTGAAGAGACAAAAGACCAGGAGTCTGTAAACATTTCCTATTAAGAGCCATTAGGCAAAAAAGTCTCTGTTGAAACTATTCAACTCTCATTGTGGCACAAAAGCAGTCACAGAAGAATCTGTAAAGAACTCAAGTAGCTGCATAATAAAACTTATTATAAACACTTTAATTAGAATTTAATATAATTATCACATGCCACAGATTCTCCTTCAGATTTTTTTTTCCCTAACCATTTAAAAAACCATTCATTATATGGAAACTGTTCTTAGTTCTCAGGTTATTAAGAAACAGGTTGTGGGGTCAAATCAACAGCATAGTCTACAAACCTCTGAAGTAAAAAAAGTTCAGTGGGCACATGGAGAGATGCTACACTCTTTTACTCACTGAGAGAATGTAAATCAGAGCCACAGTAAGAACCTTGTGACAATATCAAATGAAGATAAGGAACATTTGGAACTCTGATACTGTTGGTGAAATAGTACAATGATTTTAGAAAATTGAGTCTTTTTAAGAAGTAAAACATACCATAGTTCAGCCATTCTATTCCCAGGTACTTAGCTCAAGAGAAATGAAAATGTCCACACAAAAACCTGGTTAGGAATATTTACAGAGCTTTTAGTGACAATGATGAAAAACTGGAAGCAAGTCAGATAGATACCCCCTCAGCAGTGAAGGGACATAAAATGCGGTAGGTATTGCATCACAATGGAATACTACTTAGCTATAAAAAGTCATCAATTACTGACACTATAAACAACTTGAATGAATTTCAAAACTATTGTGAAAACCAAAGCTTGATAAAAAAAAAGTCAAAACCCAAAGAGGACATACTGATTAAGTACATGATATAAAATTCTAGGAAATGCAAATGAATTTACAGTAATAAGGAAATAGCTTGGTGTTGCCTGGACTGAGGGTTGATGATGAGGGGTGAGATAGACAGCAAAGTTAGGAGAAAAGTTCTGCATTCTGACTGTGGAGAAGGGGTCCCCTGCATCTGGCACAATGTGCACTTGAAGTGCATAGTTTACATATAAAGTGGATTTAAAGGAAAATCTTCCATAGGCATCAGATTTACTCACAAGCCATCTTTATGGATTAGAAAAGGCATTTCCCTAACTGCTATTTAAATTTGCAGAGGTGGGTGAGGGAAGGATACAAAGCTAGTCTGAAGTTTCTCCACTATCACTGCTGGTGAGGAACATGTATGTCTCTGTGGACACTAGAGCATATGAATAGTGACCTCGGGATGGGTTTTAGGAATTTTGTGAAATCAAGTCTTTCCTGTTTACAATATTTCAAACTCCCTGTTTGAAAGGTAGATTTTGTTGAATTGAAAGGGAGAATTCCAAGAACTAGTAAGTAATACAAGTTTTCATCTGTAACACTTTCAGAATTAAATATACTCTATTGCTTGGTTCAATTTCTTTAGAAACAACTTTTTACAGGTCTTATGAAGCCTGGAAGAAACTTGTTCAGCTCTGTAACATCATTATCAGCTCAAAATACCATGAGTAAGGAAAACCAATATCCTACTTTCCAGCAAGTTTTCCTTATTTTCTTTTTAATTCTTGGGTATAACTCAGACTACTTTTGACGGGGTCTAATGGGTACTCTTCAGATTGGTGGATAACAATAAAAAAATTCGACTAAAATGAAACAATATTTCAAATGATTTATGGCTTTACATTGGGCAACAAAAAAAATGGGATGAATTTGTGGAACACATCAAACACATAGTTAGTTTCTAACATTCTTTTCAGAATGAGCTGTATGTCACAGGCTCCAACAGTCATTACACTTTATGCCTAAGACAATGACCTTTTTGGAAGACAGAAATGAACTGCTACAACTCAGAAGTCAGTGGATATGAATAAACTTAACTGATTTTTGAAATGATTTTTGTCACTTTTATATCTACTTTTAAAACTCCATAAAAAATTCTAAACAGAATTGGAAAATCCTTTAAAGACCTTGCTTTCCCCTTTTCTAGTCTTAAATACACCCCTTTTACCATATAATTAATTGAAACATCATGACAAACATCTAGCACAACTCTCAAATCTAAGACTGCACAAAGTTCCTTGGTAGTCCAGTGGTTAGGATTTGGTGCTCTCTCTAAGACTGCACAATTCAATTATCACAAAGTACAAATAAGATTAGCATTTAATGTCTGACTTAAGTTCATGTGAAAGTTAAAAGGTCATTATAGCTGTACAATTACAACTTCCTGAGTAGCACAAGGGAAGGTTTATCAACCTAATTATCAATCTATTCAGAAGAACTTCAGAAAGCATTTTCATTGTTTCTCATCTAATCTTTCTCTAGAAAAGGGGCTTTTGAGACAATAATCATTAAGTCTACTAGCATTAGCATCTAATATCATTTTACTGTCCCATAAGAAATGTCTTTGATAGCTTACTGTGCAAATAAAAGACCTCTACTTACTATTTTGGAGCCCAACAGTTACATTTTCTAGATTTTCAAATCTTAGAAAGAAACTGTGAGTTAAGAAACCAGAAAGTAGGCATATTTGATATATGTAATAGAAATATTAGTATAAACAAAATATCTTATAAAAATTGATAATATACATATGAAATAAGAACATGGTGGTTTATCAGAGAGAATGTAAGGATGACAACTGGAAATGTCAGCCAGAAAGTGGTAGCATAAGGCAATTAATAGATCACCTATTAATTCACTAAATGAATTTTCCAATTAAATGACATGATAGTTCTCAGTGCCTGGACATAACAGATGCACAACAGGTATTGATTATCTTCCTTTCATCCCAAAACACCATGGTCTACACCACGAAGGATGATCACTGCCATAACCATCACCTAAGCCTACCAACAGTTCACTAGAGGCACCAGATATTTTCACCTATTTTAAAGACTACTCCATTACCACCTCTGTAATACCTACCTTATAGAGTTGCTGTGAGCATTAAATGAGATCATACTAAGTGGCAAGGTATTAAAAGTCCAAAAAAATGTGTGAGCATGAAATTTCCAAGTTTGCTTTCTCAAACACATCCTTTCCATTGATGGTGGTAGCAGTGTGTACATGTGAACTGTGTGTGCATAAACAAATGAAGAGGCACAAATGCAATTATCACACTTTAGGACACATTTTTGACAATACCCCTTCTATCTCCAAGATTTTGATGTACACCCTAGGGTACCAATCTCATTCCATTGATATGTCCCTGCTAGAATGAGTTGCTATATATGTGTGGAGTGAATTGAGATGTATTGGAATGGGGGGAAAGGTAACGACAGTAATAGAGTCCTCATTCAAGGACATGCTGACAAAACTATACTCGCATTACAAATTCACACTCAGTAACTCAGGCTTGCTATATCTCCCCAATTAAAATGCAAGGCTTCTGAAAGCTGGATTGAGGACCTCACTGCTCATGTTTGGAGACCTCAGATCTTGTCTTTACTTCCATGTACCCGCACAGCTCCAAGAACAAGATGTTAGTAGAGTAGTTATCTCTACTAATCATCCTCAAGAATTTAATATTTAAATATTCAGTTTGCACACAATTCTCCAGGAACAGGTTGTGACCCTGGACTAACACTTTATGTAGGTTAAAAGAGAAACACTTGTAAATCAGTTTCTCTGTAAAATGTGGTGAACATTTTCATCTAAAAAGGAATTATGTATTTAGGTTCTAGCTCAAAAGTTTATGAATGGTCTGAAACTGTAGGCACTTTTTTGTAGACGTGCACTGTCCTTCAATTACACTCTGGAAAACAAAACAAAACAACCAAAGACAACCCAAATTCTCCTTAAAGTTGAAAAGCCATGCTCTATATTGTTTCTCTTGATTCTGAAATTCACTCTCAAGGAGAGGCCTTATTCAGCCTGACTTCTAAAATCATATTTAAAAATCAGATGACAGGACAGTAGTTACCCTGCGAAGGATGTATGAGTGCTTGTTGAGAGGACATCAGAAGGGATTTTGAGGCACTGGTAACATCGTAGAATTGGGTGTTGATTATAAAACTGTTCACTTGAGAAAATTTATGAAGCTGAACACACATGATTTTGCGAGAGATTAAAAAAACAGAAATAGGTCATTCATACAAAGCAGATATCAGTACAGAAGAAGTCCTTAAAAAGGATGTATAAGGAAAGGTCCGGGTGTCAAGGACCTGAAGGCTCTGGACAAGAGCAATGAGGCCCTAAGTTCAACAGCCTGCAAGAAACAGGCTTGCCCACCATCACATGGTTAAGAACAGCAGACTTCCCCAACCTGGGTTAAGCCTGGAGACTGACTTGAGGCCAAGTTTAAAGTTAAACTGCAAATGAAAGACCCTGAACTAGAACTATCTTGTTAAGTCACTTCCAGATTTCCAATTCTGAGAAAATGTGTAAGACAATGTAAGGTTTTTGTTTTTTTGTTTTTTAAAGATGCAATTTCTAAACATGATCTTCTTGGCATATACTGAAGTGAGCAAAGTAGCCCCAGTAGCTGTATCTTCAGAGACATTAGCTTATTGGTTTAAATTGGCAACTTTCCCACTAAAAGGCTGTGATACAATATTGCTTTCAAAACTCAACCAAGAAAAAAGAAAATACAGCTGGTGATTACGAACATCAATTTCTGGATCAAATGGAAATTAATATCTCTGTAAGATACAAACAGGGATTTTTTTTTTCTCAGTGCTTCTTTCTCCCATATCCATCTAAAGGAGATTCTATTACAGCAAATATGTGCTTTACTGCATGAGTGCTTGAATGATACCACATCCCATAAATTTTCTGAAGGCCTTTCTCACAAGAGGAATATATTAAAGGTAGAATTATCAAATAAACATTTTCTTTTAAAATACAGACATATTATTTGTATAAAAGCATAGAAGATGTGGGTGGGGGTGAGGGACTACAGCTATTCCAGTATCTTCTAACACAAATGTAGCATGTTTTGAAATGAGCGTATTAGTTCTCTTATCTGTTTATATTTCTGAAGTCAGCCCAAAGAGAATATCAGAATTTGACATTTCAGCAGTTTGGCTCTAGAGTCTTTTTCAGCTCTGAATCCTCTCTGCAGTGTCGAGCAGCAAAAGATCTTGCACATATAAAGTATTCAGGTTAGAGTAACTGAAAAAAAGGCTACAAAAGTTACTGCTTTTTTTTTTAATTTAAAATTCCCAAAAGTTCCACAGAATTCTCTTCTCAAAGGGACTATTCACAGCCCCTATCATTTCTTTGCACATTTTTAAAAGCTGAAAACTATCAATTTTGCTATAATCAGGCTAAACTTTTACACTGTTAAATTTTAACCTGCCAGTAGTTACAATCCTTCATGACTCCCAATGTTATACTAGTGATCAACATTTAATTGTTTCACCTTAAATTTGAAACAAAATGTGAATATTTTAAAATACTTTGGTATTACATAGCTATATTGCAGAACCCAGTAAATATTAATTTAAGAGTCTATGTAAGGTCCAACACAACAACACAGTAACACCAACAAAACCCCAATATTAACTTTTATGTAATTACTATGATTTTATATATTTATACATTAAATAGTGCATTTAATATATAATTATACATTTTTCCTCTCAAGATCCTGGACACCAGCTAGCACTGTTCAATCTACCATCTGATCCTTAATCTTTTTTCATTATTACTATACACAGTACTACTGAACACTTGTCTCTTTGCAGTAACTAGTTAACAGGCAAAGGTAGTGAATCCTCATCTTACTCTAACCCAGATATTAAAAAAAAGTAGACAGAACTGAAGATAAATACAAATGAGTTTGATTTTTTTTTTTTTTTTGGTACAGCCAGTGCTTTGTAACCACAGCCTCCATGGTTGTCAGTAGATAAGGTCACTTAAGACCGTGAATGAGAAACCCATCAACAGTAACATAAGCAGCCACATCCCCCTTCTGGAGGTTTGACTATGACATCAACAGAGCTAAAAGACAAATCAAATATTTTGATTTTTCTGTTGTCAAAGTTTCATGACACTTAAACTTTTAATAAGAGATTCTTAGGACTTCAGCCTGAGAATCAAATGACACTTGCCTAGTGTCAAAAACAACAAAAAACTCTAAAAAAAATAAAACTGCTCACCCTGGTGGTTCAGAAAAGTACTAGATACATGATGACTCGACTATTTAGCACTACATAGGCAATTTTCAAATAATCACTGCCTTGAGTCTGTAATAGACTCCTTTTGAAACTCCATCTGCCAGCAGTGTTAGAAGAAAAGTATTCACCCTCAATGTACTCAATTTGTCTTTAATTATTTCATTTATTTACTTTTTTATACCAGGAAGATTGTATCTTTTTCTTCCAAAGGCTTTCTGCTACAATAAAGCACCATGTTCTTCTAGTCTAACACCAAAGTTAATTTAGAGATCTAACAAAGAGATGCACTATGCCCCCTTTATATCCACAGGGGAAAAAAAAACTCTCCTAAATTTATACCGTTAATATAAAGACCACTAATTTAGAGAAAATATTGCAGTTTTTAAAAGTAAATAAAGAATAAAGTTAAACACTGGCATATTCCTCTTTGTTTTCAAAAGTTAGTAAGTCGTTATTTTGGTAGATTTTTATTTCTGTGTGGGTGAGAGAAAAACCTTACTAAAAATAAGGTAGAGCTTCCTTTAAGCCAAAAAGGCTATGAAATTTGCTTTGACACATCTTGACTTTCCTTTAAGTAGGAAAAACATATTTTGGTTAAAAATGGGCGAGATCACACTAAGTGATACTTTTTCCTGGAGGCAAAACAGATACGTATTCATAAAAGTACACTAACTTTCTCTGCTTTCTAAAGTATTGTTCAGAAAGACTACCTTTTCAAACCAAACTCTGGACTGCTCATGGACACTAATTATTTTTCCTCATAGATAAGGGCATGGAATCCAAAGTCAAAAGTCTCTCATCTACTTAACCTTACCTAAGTAAATCTCTACTTAGCCTTACCTAAGTAAATCTCCTATCAGTTTGGTTTGTTCCTTTAAAATGACAGAAGTTAATTTTTTGCCTACCTACTCTTTTAAGATGGAAGAGTTAAGACAAAATTACATAAAATCCCTCCCCCCCTTCTTAGACATGACTGCTATGCAAGTCAAGGTGCCACAGTATTATTATTATTAACTACCACCTATCAAGTTTCACTGCTACTTCTGAATTAGGCCATGATGCTGACTTTAAAGCACAAGTCATGTACTGCAATATTTTATATAATTTCCTTCTGATAAGTTGTCCCTCACACTCCAATGCTTTTCTCTACTGATCCTAAAGTCCCTTCTCTCCTAATCAAAAAACTGGAGTCATACCACTCCAGTTTCTTGTAGATACCATATGAGGAATAAGATCTTCTATTTACTTGGAGAATGATACTATATAGCAAGCACGGTAAGCTGACACTTATGCTCTCTACTTTTTACTTCCCACAACACAAAACCTGTGCAGTTACCTAGAAAATCCCAAGGTTTCTGACAATAGATGTGAATCAATAACTGTCATAAAAATATTAGATCTAAGGTATAGACAGGAAAACTTTATCGAGTTTACATGAAATAACCCTGCAACCCTCCTATTACTAGGTTTGGTGAGGGTGTTCCTTTCTAGGGCCTGTGGCCATTCTTGAGGTAAAGCGGTCTGGGCCCAAAGCATGCCCCGGGCACCTCCTGAATCCAATCAAGACCCTTCAGGGCAATGCCTGCACCCAACATCGCCTCACTCATTTCAGACACACCCCCCTCCACCCCGCGTTTCATAGGAGGTGTGGGCGCTCAACTCCTTCACTGTGGATAGGGGGACCGGAGAGAGGGCGGGCCCAGGCCCGAGCACCCATTTTGGAGAATTGGGGAGTTCAGCTCAGCAGGCTGCACGATTAGGAGTGTGGGAGTGAAGGGCGCATTGGTGGGAGGGGGGAAGGCGACCGGAGTGGGGGGGTATCTCTTGTAAGCCGAGCGAGCAGAGGAAGGCAGCGGGAAAGACTCTGGAGTGTGAGGTTTATCACTGTGAGGTTTTCTTTTTGTTATCTGTTTAGATCTGGTGGGTGTAATGGGGGAGTCCCTCTCAGGACAGGTCGACAAGGGGGGGTCTCCCTCTTTCCCCCGGCTAGGGGGGCCCTGAGGAATTGCGGGAGGCCTCCTTCCAGACAGTGACTGATAAGCGATGCAGGCTGTGCGCACTGGGGCGCGGATTCCTGGACCCCCAGGCCCTCGCGAGAGGCGTGGGACCGGTGGGAGGGGATGGAGGAGGCCCCCGGCCCGGGAGGCGGGAAAGGCCCCGGAGCTCCGGGACGGGCGGCGGCTCCAGAGCCCTGAGCGGCGGCGGCTCGGGCCTGACGAGCCCAGAGCCGGCCCGAGCCCTTTGGGCCGCGTGCGCCCCCCACTCCCCACTCTCCGCGGCCGCCCCCTCCCCCCCGCGGCTCCTCTCACCTGCACATGATCCGCCATTTTGCTCCATTCATGCTCCTCTTCGGCCCCCCCTCCCCCCCAGCGCGCACCTCGGCCGGGGCCGCTGCCGCCGCTGCCGCCGTCGCCGCTGCGCCTGCGCGCTGGGGGCTCGTCGCGCTACGCTCGCGGCGTAGCGCTGCTCGGCTGCGCAGGCCCCAGCGGCCGGGGCCGCGGTTGGAGAATGCGCAGCGCCGTTGGGACGGCGTAAAGGCGCGGGCAACGTCAGCGGCCCGGAGACGCTGGGGGTGGGAGGAAGGAGCCGGCTGGGGGAGCGCGAAGGGAGGGGAGCCGGGGGAACAAAGCTTTGTTTACATGGTTTTTAAAGGGGCCGCGCACTCTGGGCCCGGCCGGCGCGGAAGCGGTAGTTGGCGCTGCGTTTTCCTCGTCGGTGTGGTGAGGGATCCTGGAGGCGTCCAGGACCAACCCGCGCCCCGAACTCTGCACCTGGCGGATTCCTCTCTTTCTGAGTATTCTCTTGGCTTGCTCCTGGACTCCCCTTTGCCTCCCATCTCCAAATGCCGAGCAACCGCTCTAAAGTCACACCTGCGAGGCATCTTCTGTTGTGCCCACGGCCTCTCACCGCCCCCCCCCCCAACCCTTAGGATACCTGCATCATTCTTTACATTGCAGTACAACAGTTTTCAACGGCAGCCGAATTTATGTTTCTCGCTTTCTGCTCCAGTAGCCAAGGACCGTTGCTCTCTGATTCTGGAAATTACCAGAAACCCAAATATTGGTCTCCTTGTTTTTGATTCTGTCCTTTCTCCTCCTTAAAAGTTTATGAAAATAAATTGTCGCCCAATAGTGGCGATGATGGAAACACGCAGAAGACGACGATTCTAATCTTCCCGAATGGATTATTTTGACCACGGCTGTAAGCTACCCCCGGAAAGAGATCAAGTACTAGGAGATATTGTTGTGATGGGGATAGAGAAAGAGGTTTCAGGACCTCTGGCCTCAATCGGAGTGAGAAAGTCATCCCTCTGGGATAGCACAGGTCAATCCCTGCCTGCCTGCCTCCAATTCCAGTTCTTCCCACCAGGAATCTTTGATATTAGATCTTCCCACTAGGGATCATCGGTATTAGTGCAGGTTTCTGTTGTCCATTGGATTTCACTTCAGTGTCCAGTCAGGGCACACAGATAAAATAGTCTCAGGGTTCTGAGCGTGTTACTTGTTTGAAGTTTGTGTTGACTGGGAACTGTCATACCATTGGGATGAAAATGATGTTGGTAGTGACTCACACACTCTTTGTTGTGAACGAACTGGATTGGTGCTCAGTGTTCTTTCAACCTCTGTCCTCCTTGTGTGTCTTCCTGGTTTGCACAGATTGGACACCTAAAAACTACATTACCCAGACTTCCATGCTACTTGGGTTCTGTAGGCAAGTATAATGCTTAGTCAACCTACCTGTCTTGCACTTCCCACATCCAGGGTGTTCTTGTTTCAGGACCCTTGCTCTTGAAGTAACTTCAAGTATTTCCCCCACAGATCTTTAAGAGGCTGGCACCTTTCTGTTGTTGACTTCTTAGTTCAGTTGTCTTCTCAGAGGCGTTTTTACCACTTTATTAAAAGTTATTCCCCAAACCTATTGCTAAGTAGACTTGATCATGGTCTGTCCACCATGATCAATGCTTTACTTAGATATTTACTCTTTCTATTATCAGGCTCTTCAGCCAGAATGTAGCCATAATGAAAGACCCATAGGGGTCTTTGCCTTGCTTATGTTGTATTCTTAGCACCTCTACACAGAGTAGATACTCAAATTTTTTTGGTTAATCCTTTATATTTCAGTCTCATGCTAGGATGCATGTGGAGCTCATATAAGGACAATAAAGCATTTGGGAATACTATATGAATGTTAAGTAACACAATACTTCTTGTCATAGAATTTCCAGAACTGGGTTCTCTCTTAATACTGGGAGAAGTGATATACTTAAATGGAGAAAGGGGGAGGCCTAGGATTGAAATACAAGAGACAGCTATTTTCTACCCTTCCACAGGCAGGAACACAGGCAGGTTGAGAGAGGAGGTAGGGTTGAGGCATAGGGGGCAGGACCTTTCCGGATCCCTACTCATTTATTTATATTTTTCTTTTTTTAGACTAGTTCTTGCTATGTTGCCCGGGGTAGTCCCAATCCCATGGACTCAAGCGATCCCCAGCCTCAGCCTCCCAGGTAACTGAGATTACAAGCGTGTGCCACCACACCCAACTATTTTTTGAGACTAGGTCTTGCTATGTTGTCTGGGGTAGTCTCAACCCATGACTCAAGCAATTCCTAGCCTTGGCCTCCCTCCCTAGGCTCCCTCCCATGCGTGTCACCATGCCCGGGGCTTACTCAGTTATTTCTTGCTTAACCCTGCACTGTTCTCAGGCTGATGACAGTTCCCTGTCCATTCTATACCCTTTTCCTTGTATGACCAGAGCTGGGCATAACTTTCTTCCACCCCTTCATCATCTGGGGGTTACCTCATCTCCAAGATTGCCCAAGGATTCAGAGGTGACCTGTTGTACTTTTTCCTGTCTTGTTCCCAAAGACAAGCTCACAAACCCACTTGTATTAAAGATTTAGTTGTAGGAGAATAGTAACAAAAAGCTGTAAAGTTTTGGAAACTGTGATCTCTGATCTACATGTTCCTAATTTCTGCTAAAAGAAACCATTATGTAGGAAAGGGATCTCTTGAATTATATTGTGGCACAGGAGAGGTTTGGGGTTATCATTCTTTTCTAATAAAAAGCAACAGAAGCCAAGGGTTCCCCAAATCCTAGTTGTGTCCCAATACACACACCCAGGACTGTTTCTTTTCTTTTTTTTGAGACTAGGTTTCGCTATTTTTGCCTGTGGAACTGAAGGCCCAGGGTACCACAGACTCAATCAATCCCCAGCCTCAGCTTCTCAGGTAGCTGGGAATTACAGGCACACACTTCCACACCCAGCTATTTTTTTTTGGCTAGGTCTCATTATGTGCCCCCAGTGGGACTCAAACCACGATCCCTGGCCCCAGCTGCGGCTTCCTAGGCTGCTGTTTACAGGCGTGTACCACCATGCCTGGTCTGACCCTTTCTTTATACTTAATCCTCCCATCATTGGAGACTGGGTAAATTAAGGAACCCTAATATTCTGCACCTCTGCTATGTCTTGTAACCCTTCTCATGGGGTTGCCCAGGCAGATGGTACTGTGGATAGCTTCTGCATTGCAGGGTCCCCGCAAGTTAGGTCAGGGAGATGAAAGGGATTTTGGAAGGGGTAACTTTTAGCATTCTCCTGCTGTCCTGTCTTCTGCAAACAACAGCTACAGGAGGAGGATTTCTCCAATTTCCACAAGCAAGAAATGGCATGTGGGATCTGGAGTACCTGGCGCTCCGACCTCCGGGTTTAAACAGCTTTCAAATAATCCGGCAAGCTCGAGTGCCCCCCTGTGGCCCTGAGTGGAATGTGTCCCGTTTACCTAAGGAAGGCAAACATCTGTGGTGGGGGGGTGGGGAGGTAGCTTACCTGTCTTGCTACTTCAGATGAGGTTTGCCATCTCCCAACAGCATCAGCACCACTCTCCACACTTATACACTATCAGAATCTGCACTTTTAACAAGACCTGCCCACTGAAGTTGAACAGCTCTGCTGTGGCAGCCCCTGGCTTCTCTTACCCCAAGACTAGGAGGTGCTGATTTGGGTCAAAGACCATGCAGTTCCCGACAAGTTGTCTCTCCCTAGGGACATGAGAGATGGAATAGGCTATGTCCAGTTTCTGCACTCCTAACCACTACTCGAGGACCTATTCCTACACCATCATCCTTGGTCCTTCCTTGGTCTCTGGATCAACCTGTTCAGAAGACAGCTGGGCCAAGTATCCTGAGCATTATATGACTTGGCTCCCCCCCACCCCCCCAGAGCTTGTAGCACCTGTGCTTTACAGGGGTTTGGGCCAAGCACACAGTGTGTCTGACAGAAGGCCTGCACAGTGCTCTGTTGTTCTCCCTCCCAAGGAGCCTTGTGGGAGCAGAAAATGGCCCAGGTACCTAAGCACCCATTTGGGTGTTCCCCCAAGAGTGCTGCTCTAATTCTTCTGTTCCCACCATGTTTATGCACCATGCTTCCATTCTCTAAACCAGCTGGCTCTAAGTTAAATACCCCCCTGGGGAGCTTAGATTTCCCATAGCAGCTTGCCTTCTTGCACAGAGTCTGCATTCCACATAGGGACCGCAATGAAAGGAATGATGAATTAAAGATCAGGAGCCCTGGTACTTCTTCCTCTGCTGCACTGGGACCCCCAAGAGAGTGAGAATCAGTGTGGTTCATACCTCCTCTGCCTTCTTCCCTGGTTTTTAGTGTGGCTTGTGACAATGTGTGCCTGGAAGCTTTGGTAACTATAAGGTTTTCTTATATGAGACTGCTAAAGGAACAGGAAGATTGTCTCCAGATGAAACCCAAGTGTCTTTCAGTACTCAGGTAGACTGGCAGGAGGGTGAATTCCAGTTGTGGAGACTGGCCGCCAGGCATGGCTAGTGTGAGCATGCTCATGTGGCTGGGCTCTCGAGGAGGTAGCATGTCTGCTGTCAGAGAGCAGTGAGTGCTTCCTGCTGCTGGGGCAGCGGTGCTGTGTGAAAGTGGTGAGCTCTGTCCCTTCTGCTGGCTGCTGTGCACCTCAGCTCTCACTGCATTGAGAAACTGGGTTCCGGTTTGGTGGCCACGGACACATTCTTAGGTCTTTCTGAGCCTCAGAACTCCTCATTTTTAAATTAGGGAGTATAGCTGATTGATCTCTAAGTTCTCTTCCACCTGTTCCATGATAAGCCTCTGGCTTGTGTGGGGCAGTGGGGACAGGGGTCAGGGTGGGGGGGGTATTTGTTATTAGTTTTTCTTTCAAATTTAGTTTTGGTGTTCTTTCTTCCTGTGGTCAGCCACTCTTTGTTGGTGATGCCAACAACGACAACAAGAAAGCCTGTACCTGAGTTGTTGCTCACTGAGAGCTGGAACCTGACTATTTAGAAATTATCTTTTACTCACTGAGAAATGCAGGAAGCCTGAGTTTGAAACTCTTCGACACACACACACACATACACACACACCCCAAGAAACCACAGGGCCTATCGTCCTGTCGTCATCAAGCAGACTAGAATAGTGCAGAAAACTCTAGGCAGAGAGGAAATGAATTTGAAAGAAGGGGGAACAGAGGGCAGAAAGTCGAGAAAGAGGGCGGGAGCGGCAGGAGATTGCTGAAGGGCCCGCGATGGTGGGAGGATGGAAGAAGCAGTGAAGCAGGGCTTCCTGTACCTCCAGCTGCAGCAGACTTTTGTAAAGGTAGGAGGTGCCACCTGGGCTGGGACAGGGCAGAGGGACTGGGGGGCTGTTAGAAATTTCTGGGTTCCCCGAATATTCCAGAACCCTCACAGGACAATGGGGACTGTGCTATCGACCTGATCAGACCCAGAGCTCGAGCTTGGGGGTCTCTTTCCTCAGCAACCACTTGCCTCCTCAACCGGGCCTTAAACTCTGCCTTTTACAGATGGCTGTGGCCTCTCTGTGGGGAGGGAGCGAAGGAGGACTCTGACTTCACTTCTGCTCTGCTGGGATCTTTTCTCACGGGGACCCTTGGAAGGGAATGGTGGTGGAGGGGATGATTCATTTTTGCAGTGAAGGTTCCTTTCCCACATTAATGGCTGCATTTGGCGGGTGTTCAGCTTGAGCCGGGGCCTCTGGAGCCAGGGCCCTAGTGTGTCCAACCTTCTCTTCCTTGAATAAGGAAGTCCTTTTTTCTCAGCTTACCCACAGCCTGGCCACTGTCTCTCACTCTCTCATGGCTCAACCTGTTAGGAGGTGAGGCAGAAGGCGTTAGAAGGGTCAGGGAAGTCCCTGGGGACCTTCTACAGGGCTCAACATTGAACAAGGAGGATGATCTACAGTCTAGGCCTTCACACTGCCTCCTCACCTTGCCTACCCTGCCCCTCCTCTGGATTCCTCTTCAGGAACTCCCTGGCTTCTTGTCTTTCCACTGGTGTCTCCTGGGTTGGGCCTGCCTGCCTCCTTGTAGCCTGTCTCTGTGAGGCTTGTCACTGTGCCCTTTTCCACCACTGCAGCCTCTCTGCTGTCACTACAGACCTCTTAGCTGCTCGCAACTTGTCTCCAGCCCTTTCTAGATCCCAAAGTCCGGCTTTCCTCTCTGTCTTCTGGCGTATCCTGCCATCTTTGCCCCACCCCCACCTTGACACCCCAGTCCTCCCCCTCCCCCCCTTTATCCTCCCCACTTTGGTCACCATCTCTCTGTTTCTGCTGGCTCCTTCCCGGCACCTCCCTGCCCTGCATCTGGACTCAGAAATGGCGCCGGTTTGGGGCTGTGCTGTATAGAGAGTCGGACTGCGCCCTGGCCCGGCTGGAACTGCAGGAAGGCCCAGAGAAGCCTCGCAGGGGAGATGCCTCCAGGAGGGTCATCCGCCTCAGTGACTGCCTGCGTGTGGCTGAAGCTGGCGGGGAAGCCAGCAGCCCCAAGGACACCAGCCCCTTCCTCCTGGAGACCAAGGAGCGCCAGTACCTGCTGGCAGCACCCGCTGCAGAGCGTGGTGACTGGATGCAGGCCATCTGTCTCCTGGCCTTCCCTGTGAGTTGTACAGGGGTGCAGGAAGGGCAAGGGGGGCAGGTTGTCATGGGAGCCCAGGTCAGGTCAGGGTTCTGGGGTGACGCTTTGATGGGGAGCCCCATCCAGAGCATAGATGGGCAACCAGCTGAGAAAGCCTGACTAGAGGTGGGATTTAGGATTGGTGATGATGGTGAGACCCAGCCTCCCTCCCCAGGGTCAGAGGAAGGAGCTGTTGGGGCCAGACGGGAAGGGCAGCAGGCCCTGCATGGCTGAGAACGAGTTGTACAGCAGCACGACCACAGGTGAGGGGCTGCCTCTCTCCCCGTGCTCCCCCTGCAGCGAGGCAGGAGGAGGTGTGGGCCTGAGTCTTCCTGCTTGCGGTTATCCCCAGCCAGCCAGCCTCTGTATCAGCGGCTTCACGTCGCTTCCGGAAGTCGCCCAAGGTGGGGGAGCTGGGCTGTCTGGAGTGTGGGCCCTTCACTCTGGCTCCCACCTTGCCCAGGCAGTGCTGGTGGGGGAGGGTGCAGGGAGGCATCCTGTGCACTTGTTCCTCTTGAATTCTGTCTCTGGCACTTGGGCAATTGTTTGAAAAAAAATGGTTCACTGTCTGTGGATTTGAGGGGTCCTGTGACAGGGGAGCCTTGTGCTGACAAAGCGCTTCTGCTCCTGTGATCTGTCTAGCCCCCGGGTGTGTGGATATGGGGACCATCCCAACCCCACCTCACAGTGGGCCCTGCTGGTGATGGGGGTTGGGGGGGTGAGATGGGGGGGCAGGGTACACCCACAGCTGTGACAGTAAGGAATGAGGCAGCAGCTGGGTTGGGGTGTGCGATGAGATGGGGAAGACAAGCTGTGGCTCTGGCAACGGGGCAGGAAGGATGTGGGCACGAGGTTGGGGTGCATGCGGCTAGGGCATGTTGCCTACTAGGGCAGGGGGTGGCAGTATCAGGCTTTTGGGGGAGTATGACCTGCACGGAGCAGCTCACCCTTCAAGATGCAGGTTGGGATCATGGGTGCATGAATTCTACTTTTCTCAAAGCCTGGCCCACATATTTCAGGCAGGCTAGAGTTGAGGGGGACAGCTCTTTTCCTTTAACCACTTCTTCTATTCCTCCCCTCTCCCCACTAAGTGCTCCCCCAAAAGAAGTTTGCTGTGACCATGAGACCTACCGAAGCCAGTGAGCGGTGCCGGCTTCGGGGAACCTATACCCTCCGGGCTGGGGAGAGCGCCCTAGAGCTGTGGGGTGGCCCTGAGCAGAGCACCAAGCTATACGAATGGCCCTACCGGTTCCTGCGACGCTTTGGGCGGGACAAGGTGAGCAGGGACCCAGCCAGCCAGCCCAGAGGAAGAATGAGTTATGAGTGCAAAGGGTCAACAGGGAGAGGACCAGTGGGCCTCATGGGACAAGAGGATGGGAGGAAGGGGAGCTGGTGATGAAGGCCAACAGAGAGAAACAGCAGAGAGGAACAGGGAGTAGGGAGAGGGATAAATGGTTGGGAATAAGAAGGGGGAGTGACATGGTCTCAGGAGGAGGACGAGGACAAAAGGGAGGAGGTAGAGAAAAGTGAGAGGGGTAGACGGTTGCTGGTGATAGCCATGATATGCCAGGTGCTGGACTTGGGTGCTGGGTGGCAGAATGGAGGGAGAGGAGACAGGTGGAACTTGGAGGGAAGGAGAAGGATGGGGGGGAGGTGCTTGGGGAGATGGCTGCATGATGGCAGCATGGTTCCCATGGAGGGAAGTTGAGGTGATAGGTTTGTGTTTGGGGGCTGGGTCCAGAAGCAGCAGCCTGCCCTGCGGCTTGGTCAACGATCCCTTTCCCCCTCTACCCAGGTCACCTTTTCCTTTGAGGCAGGCCGGCGCTGCATGTCTGGAGAGGGCAACTTTGAGTTTGAAACCCGGCAAGGCAATGAGATCTTCTTGGCCCTGGAAGAGGCCATCTCTGCTCAGAAGAACTCGGCTCCTCCAGGACCCCAGGCCCAGCCAACCACAGTCCCAGTGGTACTGCCCCAGTCTGAGAATCCCTACTCCCGACCCCATGACTCACTGCCACCGCCACCTTCACCTTCGCCCACTCTCCCAGCACCTGCCCTTCGGCCTCCTCGGGGCGCAGAGGGGGAGTATGCAGTGCCCTTTGATGCAGTGGCTCGCAACCTGGGGAAGAGCCTGAGGAATATACTGGGTGGCCCTTGCCAAAGCCCGGTTGACCCTCTATATGATAGCATTGAGGAGCACCCACCCCCTCGGCCTGAACACATATACGATGAGCCCGAGGGAGTGGCCTCCCTGGCCCTCTATGACATGCCCCAGGAGCCCCGAGGTGAGGCTTGGAGGAGGCAGGCCACAGATGATGGGGACCCCAGTGGCCTCCAGCATGTCTACTCAGCAGGCCAGGATTTCTCAGCCTCAGATTGGTCGCAGGGAACTGAGTATGACAATGTCATACTTAAGAGAGGTCCAAAGTGATTGAGTCAGGGCAATGTGGACTGCCTCAAATGCTGGCGCTGTTGATCCTGAGCGCAAGGGAGAGGTAGAGGCTGCTCAGAAGGAGGGGCACAAAGGCCTCCCTGTTAGCTCCTGCTGGGGACTCCTCCTGGCTACAGTATCCCAAGTGGCTCCCTCTGATCTTTGGGGAACCTTGGAATCAACTGACCTTAACCTGGTCTGGTCTGAGGAATGTCTCTCCCAGGGCCTGCTTGAGAGTCACCGCCCCTAAGCAGAAGGTTGCCCTGAAGAGACTACCCTCCTCCTACGCCCTTCCCACTTCCTCTTCTTCCTTTCCGGACCTCAGGCATTTAGGGGAGAGGACAAAAGGATGTCAGCAAGTCACCCTGGTTCCTGGCCTATGCAGGCTTCCTGCCTGCTGGCTCCAGGCCCCCAAGAGAGTGACTGCAGCTTTTGCAGGTTTAGGACTTTTCTGTGGCATTAAACATTTCTGGAATATTTTTATGTCTCACGAGTGCTGTGGGTGCAGAGATGGGCTAGTCACGGCCCTCCTAGGGATGAAGGCTCCTGTGGGCGTCTGGATGCTCCTCTGTTGGCAGCAAGGTCTGGGCTGGGCCAAGGCCAGGTCCAAGCATCTGTCCTGAGTCTGTTGAGTCAGATGCCCTGGACAGATGCTTGAACATCTCGAATGCTTTTTCAGTGTAGTGGCAGCACCAGAAAAACTTCAGGGAAGCAGGTGGCATGTATGGCAGGGAGATGGGGGAGGGGTAGCCTGCGGGAGAGAAGGCAAGAGCTGGCAGTCAGTGGGCTTCTTACTAGAGATGGAGCCAATCCCACTTGCCCTGGCCTACCTACCCTTTGTAAAGTGAGGGATCACACCACATGGGTTTTGAGAGCCCTCCTGCCCTGACTCTCCCCAGACCCCTGGTCACATTTTCCTAGAGGGCGGGCTCTGCCTCTATGGACAGGTGGGTCAAGACCAACCTGCTGCCAGCCAGTTCAGTTTGTAGGAAGGGATTTTGTGTGCAGGGCTCTGGACTTGTGTGGCCTTGAGCTGCTCACAGCCCAGGGAGGGACAAGACAGGGCACAGTTGTCCCTCAGAAGAGGGGGGGGAATTGGGACTTGGGATTCACAGGAAAGACTTCATTTCCTAGGTGGACTTGAACATGAACCTTCAAGGGCAGGTAGAGTTCCAAAGAATTTGAACATTTATGAAAGTACAGGGAAGGTCCAGATGCATGGGGGAAAGGGCTTCACACTCACACAAGACCATCTAGCTAGGAAGTCAGGTCTCTACCTTCTTGTATAGGAATTTGTGCCTAGTTAGAGGGCAGAGGGATTTTGAGCAGTCTCCTGAGAGCTGGGCATTAGGACTGTGACCCCAACAGCTCTGTGGGTGATTGACCAGAGTGGGAAAATTCGGGGCTGAAAGGGAACATTCAGAAAAGACTGATCTCAAAAGGTGATGTACTGATAAGGCCTATGGAGCCTTATCAGATCAGCTGTGGAATACAGCACAATGGAGTGTCTAGAGAGATTCATACCTTGGGAAAGAGAGCTGAACTTCTGACATGTGTGGTTAAGATGGGCTTACTGCGTCCAGCTCAGGGAGTCCTAAAAGCAGCTGGGAAAGTGTTCAGAGTGTGGGAGGGAAGTGAGAGAGGTGACCGGGTGCCAGAGACCTCCCCCCAACAGGGACCTATTGCAGGTGCGGGTAGTGTCTGTCCTGATGAGAGGAATCTGGAGCAATGGGCTAGCAGACTGGGAACT
>PVHY01004647.1:0-91841 GCA_004024945.1 Uropsilus gracilis
GGACGGGCGCCAGCAGGGCCCCGCGGCTGGCGAGCAGCTGCAGCAGCCGCACGTCCCTTGCCAAGTCTTCCCCGAGCGGCAGGCACAGGGGAACCCTCCCCGGGGCTTCCTCTCCAGCTTCTTCAGCAACAACCAGAAGTGCCAGCTCATGCTCTTGAAGACGCTGCAGACAAGTAGGGATCGGGTCCCCGAGACGGGGGCCGGCGGGGTGGTGTTGGAGACCGGGTGGGCGGGCAAGGGCCTAGGGGACCCCGCGTTCAGCCGCAGGTGAGGCCTGGGCCAGGTTCGAGCACCTCCGTGCGGAGTCTGGGTAGATTCGGCCTCCCGGGATTGGGGGCGGTGGGTCTGGGCCCCAGTCTGCGTATCAGAGAGGGCGCGAGCCTCCTTACAGTTCTGCTCTTGGTTGCAGAATGGACGGGGAATCTGGCAAGGTGTTAACATTTTCTTTCTCTGGTGTGACAAAACCTCTGCTTATGTTAAATATCCAATCCTGTGGGACCTTAGAAGCAGTTTTAAAGAGCCAAGTTAGGGCATACTTAACTGCTCGTAGTGCAAAATAAAGCCTGTGCCAGCCTACCCTTCGTTGGAAGGGGTTCTTAACTTTTGCATATGGATGGGCTTCAGAGGGTAGAAACTCCTGGCAGACTGCTAAATCGTGTATGTATGCACCTAAGTGCTTCTTTGCTGGGCAGTGCTTTTGTTCTTTTCATAGCTTCATATTTTCCCGGAGGTCCACGACCTCAAAATGCTTAGGAACCATTACTGTGGGCTAAATAAGAAGGCGACTACCTGATGACCAATTTCTCTCTAGTTCTAGGGACAATTCTTTAGAGATTTCTTAACCCCTTTACATTGATAGTTGTCCTAATTACTCCAGATACATCTAGAAAATCAAATTCTTAAACATTGTTGCCAAGTTACAATTTTACAACTGGAAGTCACAGTTCAAAACGCCAACTGCAGAAAGGTTTTGTAACCTGCTAGAGTTCTGGTTTTATAGAGAATCCAGAGAGGTGGAAGGAGAAAGGGCAGTAAAGGCAAGGGTGACATTGTATTTACTTGGCATGTATGTATTGAATCCTCCTAGGTTCTGCTGTGGCGAAAAGCAGAGATAAGCAGGAACCCTGAATTTAAGATGTTTCAAACTGTAATAAACTTTGCAGATGGGTGGTGGAAAGAACACAGGTTCCATCTACAGTTACCCATGAGTTAAAATTTTAGTACCTCTCTTATTAGTCTGGAAAGGTGATTGAACCCTCATGGCCTCTATCCTTAGAGAAATAGAAGGGGGTGGGAAGTGAGAAGAGAAACGATACCTTTTTTAAGGTTATTGTGAGGAATAGATTTTTATGAATGTAACTTGCTAGTATTTCATGAGCTGACTACAGGATAGCTAGTTGTTCTTCAAGTGGAAGAGCTGCACAGTGGAGGAGTTGAGAATAAGATGTGGGGAGGGTGGGATTCTGAACATGAACCCCAGCAAAAATCTACAGAGCTCAACCTTTGAAATGGAGGGCTGCTGGGAGAACCTGTGGCTGTTCAGCCTGCAACTTTGAAGAGGTATCTGTGAGTGAGGAGGTGATGGGAGAAAACAGGTTTTATGATACCTTTGTTTTCTCTTTCTTCAAAGCAAATCTATTCTAAATACGGCTGCAGGTTCTTTTTGAAGTGCCAAACTATTGTGTTTCATTCAAAAAATACATATTTTAGTAAAGGGACTTCAGATTTAAAAATTTAAAAAATTTTTTAAAATTAAATTACTTTTTTTTTTTTTTGTTTTTTTTTGTTTTTTGAGACTAGGTCTCGCTGTTTTTGCCCGTGGAACCACAGGCTCACATTGCCCGGGGTACCACGGACTCAAGCAATCCCCAGCCTCAGCTTCTCAGGTAGCTAGAATTACAGGTGCGCACCACCACACTCAGCAATTTTTTTTGGAACTAGGTCTCACTACATTGCCCTGAGCAGGATTCAAACCATGATACCTGGTCCTGGCCACGGCTTTCTAGGCTATCGCTTACAGGCATGCACCACCATGCCTGGCCTTTATTTTTTAAAATAATTTATTTATATATAAATTTCACATCTTTGTAATCCCAGGACTACAAATTTTTGAGCCCACTTCAAATTGACAAAAATCACTTGTTTGCTTGAATAATAATGTATTTAATATGGTTCATTTACTTGACATACATGCAATAATACTTACTATTAATATTTTACTTGTAATATTCTTAAAAGAGGGAAGGTTAATAAAGCAGTAACCTATACCCACATTTCTTATTCCATACTACTTTTCTTATACCCAGCTTCTTTTGGCTTCTTTGGCTTTAAAAAATTGATTTATTTTTCTTCTTTTGGTTGCATCATATAACTTACTATGCACTTATGCTCCCAGAAAAGATGCCTATGTGAAATGCTGATATTAAGGCATTTAGGTTTATTGCACTTTGCTGAAGTTGTCACATGCTCATAGACTCTTAGAAGTGGAAGGGCCTTCAGGCATCATTCAGGCCTTTCCACCCACTTACAGTAAAGCCTCAGGGCCATCTCTGACAGAGAGATGATAGATCTCTCTTGGAACAGGCTACCTGTGCTTTGGAGTGTTGAGGCTACTCGTCTATTATATGACATGAACAGTTTTCATTGTTGGAAAAATAATTCCTTATACTGAGTTGAAATCTGCCCCATGTCACTTCTGCCAGTTGGTCCTTGTTTTGCTTCTGTAGAAGTGTTGATTGATTCCTTTCCTATATGATTCCCCTAAAACCACTTGGGGCTACTATAGTCCTAAATTTTCTTTCTTCTTTCAAAATCTACAAATCCTTTCTTTCTTTCCACCCATCATAGCCCCCTGCTATTCTAGTCATCTTCCCCTGTCATGGATCTTCAGTTGGCAGGTCTTATGTAAGAGTGTCAGAATGGGACTCTTACCAACTATACTGACCAGTATGCAGGGCTCCCTCTAGTCTGGACACCATGTTGCTGTTCATTTCTTGGATGTGGTTTCAAATCACCTCAGTCTTTTGGTGTATACTTTAATGCCATGTATTGGATCATTTAACTAAAAATGACCTTTAAAAATATATTAAAAATGACATATAAAAGCATTTTTATATAAAAATGCCCCATAAAACCTATAAAATATATTTAAAAGCCGAAGATACCCTCTAAATTGTTGACCCAAGAGTTACTTTTATGTTAATTTAAACCTGTCTTTTCATAACCATTATTTTTTACCACTTTTAAGATCCTATTACTTCAATAAGACTTGTGAGTCATGTTTTGATAATATATTGCTATTTGGATAATTTGACTGGCACTGTTTTTTTTTCAATTTTAATACATTTAATTGAATCAATGTCTTTTCAGATCCGTATGTCAAACTTTTACTTGATGCCATGAAGCACTCTGGTTGGTAAGTAAATCTTTTAAAGTTATTATTGTTTTATATTCTGCTAAAAACCAAAACCAAAAACCAAAGCCAAAAAACTGAAACTGTTTAAGATTTTTTTACTTCAGGCCACAAACCCTTTTCCATATATAGGTGGAGGTAATTGGCTGCTTTCTCTCCAGGCAGGCCTTGCTCCCTTGGGATATCTTCTGCTCTAACTTTAAAACTCTGGCTCTACCATTCACCTCAGGTATTTAGTAAACATAATACTCAAAATGGTCCTTGTAAGTAGTTACCTAACCTGGCTTTCCCATCATACCAGCCTTAGCACTGCCCCTGATGGAGAAGATTGTCAGCTAGCTATATAGGCGCTTTCCAGATGTTGTCCAACTTTGAGGACTTAGAGGTAAATGGCCTCTGAGGTCCACTTCACATTTGGGCCCGCAGGCGGGAACTTCAGAACACTTCCTGCCTGTATCATCTTGAACTTAAGACCATGTTGGACTTATTTTAAGTTGGCTAAATGTTGTATGGAATTACCTCATAGAATTTTCACACTCTTAAAATTCTGCAGATGAGAACTGAGTCTTGAAGGTGCTGAGTTGCTTCCCAACATTTCATATTTTAGTGGTGGAGGGGATTTATGGCTTTCATGTGTTAGTGGTAGAGGGTATTGGTGCTTCTGGACGTTGTCTCTTTAATCCATTCTTGTCTTTTAGTGCTGTTACCAGAGAAAGACACTTTTCTTGTGAAGATTGTAATGGAAATGTCAGTGGAGGTTTTGATGCATCAACATCTCAGGTAGACATTTTTGCCAAATTGTTTTCTTTCCTTCAATTTTATCTCTTGGTATTTGTTGATCATTTTCTATCTTCTGGGCATTCTGTTGGGTAGACTTTGTATAGGGTTAAAAAAATAAGTTTGTCATGGTCCTTACTCTTAAGGAGCTTATGCTTTCATAGGGGAGACTAGACAGGAACACAGTTGATTATAACTTTGAGTTAGGTCAAATGATGTTCTGGGGGCATGATTACCTAGTAGTTACCAATAGCACAGTGATGTGGTTGACTGAACCGTGTTCATAGTTCAGCCAGAGCACAAAGGAAACAAAAACTGTTTTCCAAAACAGGGTAGCATGACTGAAGGTGGTATCTTCAGAAGCTCAAGTGTTTTGGAGAATAGCATTCTGATTTGCATGGTTGGAGCACAGGGATGTGTGGGAAATTAGGGAAAGTAGAATTGGAAAGAAAGGTAAACCATATCATGGGAGGCTTTGAATGATAAACTTTAGAATTTCTTCTTTACAAGGAGGAAATTATTTACCTTTGAAAATTTTTGATAGGGTTATGAGTTTTCTCATCTGTAAAATATGTGTAGTAATCACTCTGTATCTTATATTTGTATTTTTATACTATGTATCATATCAATCTGGATATTATGACAATTAAATAAGGTATCTCCTGTAAATGCTTATTATAGTTCTTGGCCCATAGTAAGTGGTCAACAGATGTTATCATTAGCCATTGGAAGGTTTTGGCAGAGTCATGGAGGCAGTAGATGGATTATGTGATAAGGGTAGATAATGGCATTATGAGTAACTTTCCATTCTTGAGTATATAACCTACATTTAACTATACTTATGCTTTCTTGCTAGGAATTTAAAATTTTTATTTTGGTTATTTATAGCTGTTTCATAGTAATCATGGGAAAAAGTAAGTTAGCACTGGAATGAGGGGGTCTGAGTTTATTTATTTATTTTTATTTATTTATTTATTTTAATTTATTTATCTATATTTCACATCATTTCAATCCCTGGGGGTCACCCACCACCTCCCCTCCCACCCGCTCCAGCTGGTCCCCATTCTCCTCTTATGCAGTTTCATTTGGTTGACCATATATTAGTGAAACCATTTGGTTTCTGTCCCTTTCCATCTGACTCGTTTCTGCTAGAATGATTTCTTCTAGGTACATCCAGGTTTCCATAAATGGGTCTGAGTTTAGAATCGGATGAGTTTGGTCTCAGATCCTCATTCCCTCGCTTATTAGTTGTTTGGCAGGTTGTTTCCTTATTCTGTTTCCTCCTTTGTAAATTTATAATCACAATATCTGTATTGTGATTACTTATCTTGGTAAGTTCATCTTCTCTTGACCTTCATCTTACATTTCAGCAGTATTGAACACAATAGATCAATCTTACTATTTTTTTAAATCAAAATTTAAATTATGAAATATACAGAAGGGTAAAAATCCTGTATTCATTCTTTAGTCATGTTGATGGAATGGATACCTGTGAACTGAGAAACAGCAGTGTCAGGAGTTTAAAAACCAGTGTATCCTAGCTGGGCATGGTGGCTCGCACCTGTAATCCCAGCTACCTGAGAGGCTGAGGCTAGGGATCACTTGAATCTTCAGGTTTGAGACAACCCTGGGCAACATAGCGAGACCTAGTCTCAAAAAAATAGCTGGGCATGGTGGTGCGCTTGTAATTCCAGCTACCTGGGAGGCTGAGGCTGGGGATCGCTTGATTCTGGGGTTACCCTGAGCAACGAGAGTATGTGGACACACCAGTGTGTCCTTATTGGATTATATTCTGTGTCCCTTCCTTATTCTAACTTTTATGACAGTCATTCTCTGCTTTTCTGAGTGGTTTTACCACCTATATATAAAGTCCAACAACATGTTAGTTAGGTGACTGTTTTTAAGTCTCGCACATGGAATACTTTTAGTTATTTGTAATACATTGTAGTTTTGTGAAACAAACAATATATAGTCATATATATTGTCAACTTTGTGAGATTCTTCCACATTGTCCTGTCTCTTCTGGCTTCTTAGTTTTACTGTTGCATAGTATCCCACCATAAGTTGTGCTATAGTTGCCCAATCTAATATTCATTGTTTCCAATTTGATATGAAGAAAGCTGCTACAATATTCTGCACCTGCTCTTTTGTTGATTATGGGCAAGAGGTATTGCCAGGTGTATGCTAAAAAGTAAAGTTTCTGGGTCATGTACCATGTGTTTCCTTTACTTTTGCAGATAAAGCCTAACACTTTCTTCTCTTGGTTTCGAGTGCTCACTGCTTTTCTGATGGCTCCTTTGCTGGCCTGCCTTCTCTGTTAGTCCTTAAATACCTTAATCCTGGTGCTAAATTTCCTTCTTAGTTTATATTTTGCCAAGGGGATCTCATTTATTTTCCTAGGTCAGAGCTTTCTTTTGAAATCCACATCTGCATGTCCAAGTATCCACCTATTGCATACCTACACTTGAATGTCTTAAAGGCATCTCACACCTGACGTATCCAAATCCAAATTAGTGATTTTTTTTTTCACTTCTCTCATCTCTATTCAACCTTGTCTTTTAGTTTTGCCTATCTCAGTGAATGCTTTCACATTTCATCCTGTTACCCAAGTCAGAGATTTAGAAAACATCTTTGAAAGCCCTCATTTCCTGCTCATCACTTAATTTGGTCTACTATCTCCTAAATACCTTTCAGATACCACCATTAGAGCCCAGGTATCCTTACCTCTTGCTTAGGAGATTTCATTAGTTTTCAACCCATCTCTGCATACAGTGTTGGTTATCTGCTTATTCTCCCAACTATAGTCAAAAAGATAAAAGTAAAATAAAGCAACGCACACCTACCCATTATCACTATTCTCCTCCAGTGACTTCCCATTGCTCTCAGGATAAAGAGAGGGCATTTTATGGTATGGTCCCTGCCCACTTTATTAGTCTTACCTCATTTCTACCAGCTTTAGCTCAGTGCTTATATACCTTCAATACAGGTCTCCTGTCATCTTTTCAAATATTCCACTTCTTCAATCCTTCTTGATGCTTTGCATATGTTGTTTTATCTAGAAGGCTCCTTTTTCTCTCAAATTTGATTCTCTTTCACTCATCCATTCCAGTTTAAGCATTCCTTCCACAGAGAAGCCTTTAACAAACAAACAAATAAGAAACATTTCACAACCCTTTAGACCAGGGAAAGTATTGTTATTATAAGTACTTATGATAATCTGGGTTTTTCTTCATAATAACTATCATTGTATATATGTACACATTTTGGCAAGTATTTGATTAATTTCTGTCTCCATTAATAGGCTATAAATCTATTACTAGACCTCAATAGCTATTAGTGGAATAATAAAATCTTGAATGAGTTTATACAATAGCTAGCATATATGCCAGTGTTTGGAATATACACACTACACAGTAAATCATGACTGTTACTTTTAGGAATCCGCATAGCTTTGGTACTTTTATGGGGCCCTGCTCAGTGTGCTCTTGTTTTTTGTACTTCTGAGGATTTTTCTTGGCAGTGGTGGGCATTTGCTGTTGGTTCATTGCTTATTGAGAAGCTTAATGAGAAACACTTTACATGTATTCTCATTTAGTTGTCACAAGTCTGTGAAGCTAGCAGTTCTGAGTGCTGTTATCTACTTCATATAGTTGAGGAAACTGAGGAACAGAGAGGTTCAGAAACTTTCCCAAGGTCATCAGGTTAGTAATGAACAGGACTAGAATTTGAACCTGTCAGCTTCATTCTGAAGCCTTTTCTCTGAACATAATACTGAGCTTCAAGACTCAGTGGTATAGACAGTCCAGTGAGGAAGAGAAGTGAATACATATCTTAGATCTAAGTCTGTTACAATCCAGTGGAGGGAGAGGGAAGAAGTTAGCCTCTGGAATTCATGCAGTCAGGACTGGGCTTTGATGCCTAGTAGGCGTGGGATTGATGAAGGAGAGGAGGTAAGTTCTATTAGATGAGTCCCCTCATATGAGAGAGAAGGTGGAGTAGATTTTAGAAATAACCAGGCTTCTCTTCCTGTGATACCTCCTAGATTGTCTTGTGTCAGAATAATATTGGTAATCAGGCCCATATGAACCGGGTGGTCACCCACGAGCTCATCCACGCATTTGATCACTGTCGTGCTCATGTCAACTGGTTCACCAACGTCAGGCATTTGGCCTGCTCAGAGGTGAGTTTGTTATAAATGATACTCTGCCCACTTGGAACATTCTGAGTCTTTTGTTCAAGTATAATTTTTTAAAATGTATTCATGTTTCTTGCCATCATAGTTCCACGCTAGTCTTGAATTTTTGTTTTTAACTGTTGAATATAATTTTTGAGAATCAACAAGAGACACTAAGTATTTTTTAAGAATTACCTTAAATATAACCTCTAATAATAATAGTGATGGCAACTTTAAGTTTAATTAAAGCTTAATTAATTTATAAACTACTTTACTTATGAATAAACTCTATTATATGAAAATGAATAATGCTTACTGGGGGTGTGTTCCCTCAATATTCTGTTTGTGGATTTGTATTTAATCATCAATCTATTGAGCTAAATGCTTTCATCCCCATTTTATATAAGTGGAAAGCAAGGCAGTTGCTTAGATTCCATGGTTAGTAAGTGACAGAGGCAGGGTTACAACCCTGCTTCTTCCTGATTTACTGTGCTGCCTTCCAGAGGTGAAGCTCCTTACATGCCCTGTGGTGCAACATACAGTGTCAAAAATACAACATAAAAGTTTATTATTAAGCACTTTGGATTTCTCTCAGAAGTACAAACATTTCTCTACTCCTCAAAGACATGTGTTTCACACTTGCATTTCATTAATAATACAATATGCTGAGAACTTAAAAAACAAAAAACTAATATAAATTTCAACCTTATACTTTATAACTTAGAATTTCTCTTTCTCTGGGAATGAGTGCTGCAACTAATTATAGCATATTATTTAGAGAGTAGACAGAAATCTGAGTTTTAAATAGATCTCTCTCTTAGATTTATGAAAAGTCACACCTATTAGTTAAAATATGTTAAACACTTGGTGCTCTTAGAGGAATGAGGCCACGTTATTGTAGACATATTTGCAATGAATTAGCAAAATTGTGGCTGGGTTGGCTGTAAAATCATTGTGTGTAATTTTAAGACTTTTTCATTGACAAGTTGCCTTTTATCTTAAAAATATAGTAAACTAGAAAATATATCCTAACTTCAAGCTGTTCTTTTCATGGCATGACTGTGGGCTGTTTTTGACTCTGTGTTTTGTACCACTTAATTCTGGGTATAGGACAATCAAGACTTTGGAGTCATTAATTTACTCAGGTGTCAGGAAAGGTCTTAGAGATGCCTCTAAGGGCTGGGGCGTTCATAGGCTCCAAGTGCCTAGACCCACGTATTTTAAGTTCTTGTTGAAGCTCAATTTGAGAATCTTCGGCAGAATATATTCTTAAAGTCCTTTTGCTGTGTTAGAGCAGCATGGACTCGAAAGGCTGGGGTTTGGGAACTTCCCTCTGGTGGGCAGTGGGATCCCCTGGCCAGTCTAGCTGTCATTTTCTGGCTTAGCTCATGGATGTCTGTTTTTTTTTCCCCTTAACTTAAAAACTTACTAAGTCAATTGTTAATTTTTTTATAATTTATAAAAATACTCTGTTCAGAAAGCTACATTTATATTCTTTTACTATTGAAAAATATTAATTTATAAAAAGATAGAGTGGGAGCACTTACTTTATCTTCATTTGCCTTCTGTCTCTGTCCTAGGTTCGAGCTGCTAACCTTAGTGGAGACTGCTCACTTATAAATGAAATATTCAGGTTACATTTTGGATTGAAACAACACCATCAGGTAAAAACTGACATGAAATAATTTATCCTCAAGAGTGCTATGAGTGGAAATAATAAAGAAATGAGGAGTGTATTAAATATATGAACTTTGAAAGAACTGCATATATGGAAGAACACAAAATTTAAGCCAGTAGATGGAATTTAGTTTCACTTTATAATTATGGGCAAGCTGTGTGACAGAGATTTTTATATTGAAAAGAGCTATGATCTTTCTCTTAGGAGATGTTTGATGTTTGGATAAAAGATAAGGCTAGTAGGTAAAGAATGGATAAGGAATGGAGGTAAGATGACAGTCTTTCTTACTTTTATCCTAGCAATCCTGGACTTATGTTTTAAAACTACTATAGTGCTATTTTGAGACAAAAAATATTATCTCTCAGGTATCATGGCTATAATATTCCTTCATGGGCTGTGTGATGTGGCAACCAAACTTTGTATTGACACAAATTTGATTATGATGAAATGAACTGGACTGAGGAATTTTATAAGCAAAATAAAAGAAAACAAAAATAAAGAGTAAAAAACAGGCAAGGTGATTCTGCTAGAAAGCTTTTTAGATTCATGATACATGAACAAGGGGAGAGAAGTTAGGAATCAAAGGACTGATAAAGGACGTGAGCAGTTTGCCCACAGTAGCTGAAGGATGAGTGTCCATGCTTAAGACAAAGACTGGTCAAGAGATTTTCTGTGGGCAAAACTTAATGGGCTGATTTGTGAGTTACACAGGCATGATAGCAGTTTCAGCCAGGTGCAGAAAGGATAGACTAGAAACAAGAGGAAGGCCTTGGTTCTCTAAGGGAGAGCCATGTAGCTCTGGGTTGTAGGGTGGGAGTCGCAGTGAATTTCTAAAAGAAGCTGAACCTTGTGAACAGGAGTTGGAAGACAGTGGCTGGTAAAGATAATTACTCAGTAGGGCTGTTTTCACTGCTTGTAGCCGGTGCTGAGTCTCCTTAGTGATCTGCCGCTGGCTTGCTTTCTGTGCCCTGCAGACCCTGCTCTCTGGCAAACTCAACCCGTGCTGTGTTTGAGAGGGCTGTGTGTTTTGGCTTTCAGTGGAAAGCACACCTGAGGGAAGAGGATGATGCAGTTAAGGCAGGGGGCAAGGGACCAGAGTCTTTGAGAGTGGTATCTCCTCCTTTGACTTTGGGTAGTGGCAATAGAAATCAAATAGAACAACAGGATGGAAAATATGTGGAGGTGGTAGAAGCCTGCTTGAGGGAGACAGGTCTAAAAGTCCCTGCTTTAATACAGCATGCACCCAAGAAATAAAGAACATCAACTACAGTAATTGATTTATTTTACAATAACTTTGTTATATGTGAAAAGAAGAAAATCTGAATTGTGCTCTTCATTTGTCTCTTCAATTTTGTATTTCCAGGAGATATTTTTTACCTCTGTTGTCCTGGAGGGGAGAAATTTACTCTTTCTGATAATGATCAGGGTGTTGTCATGCGGTTCTTTCGCTCCTCTTTATTCCTGTATGCCTGGGACTTATTTTTAAAACCAGTGACTGGTGTAATGAGTTTGAGAAACAGTGGTTTATATTCTACTATTAGTGAGCATCTCCAACTCAGGCATGCTACCAGGCTGACAAGAAACTGGGGACGCAGAAAAAAAAATCCAGTGACTGACAGGATGCATAGCAATGAGAACCAGTATTTGGTTGTTTTTTCACGAAAAAGTTAAAGGTTAAATACTGATTAAGCCGGGCACGGTGGCTCATGTCTGTAAGCTTCAGCGTATGAAGCGGTCAGGGCTAGGGATTGCGGTTCGAGTCCCGCCTGGGGCCTGTAGCGAGACCTAGTTCCAAAAAAATAGCTGGGCGTGGTGGCGCGCTCCTGTAATCCCAGCCACCTGGAAAGCTGAGGCTGGGGATTGCTTGAGTCTGTGGTACCCCGGGCAACGAGAGCCTGCAGTTCCACAGGCAAAAATAGCGAGACCTAGTCTCAAAAAAAAAAAACAAAAACAAAAACAAAACAAAAAAATGAATACTGATTAAAACATTTTTACTTTGGGTGGTAGAGAAAGAAATGGATCAAGATTCTAAGAATTAGAATATAGGAATGTTGTTCCTTTTTTTTTTTTTTTCCTGGAACTTTGTTTTACTTCAGACGTTTAGAACACTGAGAAATTCTTATTAGGTAACTTAGGAAGACAACTTGAATATTGGCAGAGAAAAAGACTTCTTTTCTCTGAAAAATCCAGATACTTTCAAATTTTGTGTGTTTTTATGTGTAGTTTTCTACTCCTTCCAGGGCAGCATGCCCTCATGAGAGAAAACTACATAGTATAGGTTACCTGGAGAGTTAAGGAAGAGATGTGCAGGAGACTATTTTAATTGTCCTAAGTTTTACTAAAAATTCAGTGCAATTATTTTTGTCTTTATCTTGGTGATGGCAGAAACTGCCTAGAACTTATGGCATCTGCTTACATTATTGAAGAAGGGGAGAAAAATGAACAAGTCTTTAAAAAATTATTATTTTATTGTTATTAATTTATTATTTATTATATATTATAACTTTATCATTAAATTTTCACTTTTAATGAGATACCTATGTTTTACATTCTTGCTAGTGCTTTAAGAGTGATGGATTTCCCCTCAATGTACTCATCATAGTTCCACCACCACCAAAGCACTTAACCCTTCTCCTTAGTCCATTCCTGCCTCTATTAACTGGTCAAAAATCCTCCATTTCCTGGCCATAGCACACTTCATTTGCTTTTGCTGCTCCATCACATTTACTTTATTTATTTATTTTTTTGGAGGGCTGGGGTGTTAAAAGGCTGTACTATTTTCTTGATTTTATATATTCTTTTTACAAAGACAAGTCTTATATCTGCGCAGTTTTGGGTTGAGCTAACCATGTTCCAAAATTTGAGTTGCATTTCTTCTTTGAAATGACAGAAATGAATAAAAATATGAGAGGAAATTAGTTTTAATTGTGCTTTAGATGTTATATAAAATGTTTTTCCCTAATTAATTTTTCATTCAAAATGAGAGCCATTTCATTTTGCTCCCCCCAACCCCCATAGACGTGTGTGCGAGACAGAGCTGTCCTTTCCATCCTGGCTGTTAGGAATGTCAGCAGAGAAGTAGCTGAAAAGGCTGTAGATGAGGTGTTTGAATCTTGCTTCAATGACCATGAGCCTTTTGGAAGGATCCCACACAATAAGACTTATGCAAGATACGCTCACAGAGACTTTCAAAACCGTGATCGGTATTACTCAAATATATGAAGACGCTCCTGTTTCACAGAACTTCCATAATCATGAACAAAATAGTATTCGAAAGTGGACAAATGTATAAAATGTAAGTGA
Organism: Uropsilus gracilis; assembly: GCA_004024945.1. Classification (NCBI taxonomy): domain Eukaryota; kingdom Metazoa; phylum Chordata; class Mammalia; order Eulipotyphla; family Talpidae; genus Uropsilus; species Uropsilus gracilis. The sequence goes on from PVHY01004647.1 coordinate 13,345, forward strand.
CAAATCACAGAAAATGCTGATTTTAGCATTTGATCAGAAATGTATATAATGTATCCTTGTAGCAAGTCATTTGGAAAGGCAAATAAATTTCATTTTTTGATATTTTCTACAATGTGCTTATTTATTATGTTTGACTTTTGTTGTGATTTGTTTTTATTACATGTGATTACTTACAAATTTGATTCTGAAACAGATGAAGTGTACTTTTGTTTGATGTTACTAGACTGTTAGAGTTTGTATTAAATGTGAAGAAAACTGTACTGACCTCATTACAGGACATTTATTGATGTTGTCATGATCAGAATATACAAAGAGTAAAAGCTGGGATTCATTTTTTTAAATTCTTTTTTAAAAAAACCTTTTAATTGATTAAAAAATGTATATATATTTTATATTGTTGTATTATACCCCCAAGTTATCCCACAACTCTGTCACCTGTGAACTGCCATCCAAATCTCCTGTGCCCATCCTCCCCCCACTCTCCTCCTCCTTTACTTTATGCGTTAGTTCTGCTGTCAGTTTGTTAGTTTTAACTGTTTCTTGTCCTTTTGTTTGTTTATTATACGTATATTCCACATATAGGTGAGATCATCCAGTATTTCTCTTTTTCTTTCTGGCTTATTTCTGCCAGCATGATTCCTTCTAAGTCCATCTGTGTTATCACAAATGCATGACATTTTCTTTTTGATTGCTGAATAGTATTCCATTATCTATCTATCAATCAATCTATCTATCTATCTATCTATCTATCTATCTATCTATCTATCTGTCTGTCTGTCTGTCTGTCTGTCTGTCTGTCTGTCTGTCTGTCTGTCTGTCTGTCTGTCTATCTATCTATGTATCTATCTCACAATTTTCTGGTCCATTTGTCTATTTTGGGGCATTTAAGTTGTTTCTATATCCTGGCTGTTATAGGTAATGCTGCAATAAACATCCAAGTACAGGTGTCCTTTTGAATTAGTGTTTTGGTGTTCTTTGGGCAGATTTTCAGAAGTGGAATGGCTGAATGGTAATTCATTTTCAGTAGTTTGATAGTCTTCCACACAGCTTTCCATAGATCGGCTGGACCATTTTGCATTCCACCAGCAGTGTAAAAGTGTTTCTTTTTCTCCACATCCTCACCAGTCCTTGTTGCCCCCCCCCCTTTTTTTGGATATGGGCCACTCTTACTGGTGTAAGATCACATTTCATTGTTGTTTTGATTTGCATTTCCTTGATTATAAGTTATGTTGATCATTTTTCGTATGTCTGTTGGTCTTTTGTATTTCCTCTTTGGAGAAATATCATTTTAGTGCTTCTTCTCATTTTCTGACTGGGCTTTTTGCTTTGTTTTTATGGTCCTGTGAGTTTTCTGTGAATCTTTGATATCAGATGCTTGCCAGTTTAGTGCAAAATTTTTTTTCCCATTCTCTTTATTTTGGTTATTGTCTCTTACTGTACAGAAACTTTTTGGCATCATAAAGTCCCAGCTGTTTATGTTTTCCTTAGTTTCCTTTGCTTATATAGATGTTTCTGTGGTATAGGTCATGGAGTGTTTTTGCCTCTATTTTCTTCTATGTATTTTCTGGGTTCAGGTCTTGTACCCAGGTCTTTTATCCATTTTGAGCTGGTTCTTGTATATGGTGTGAGGGAGTAGTCTAGATTCATTCTTCTGCATGAAGTGTTCCAGTTTTCCCAGCATCATTTATTGAAGAGATTATCCTTGTTCCAGTGTATGGTTTTTGCCATAAATTAGTTGATCAAGCATGTATGAGTCTATTTCTGGACTTTCAATTCTGTTCCATTGGTATGTATGCCTGCTTTTACACCAGTACCATGCTGTTTTAATTATTATGGCTTTTAGTATAATTTAAAGTCTGGGAATGCAAACCCTCCATTCGCCCTCCCTTTGGTTAGGATGGCTTTGACTATTTGAGGTTTTTCATTATTCCATATGAATTTCAGTAGTATTTGTTCTATTTCTTTAAAGAATGTTATTGAGGTTGAGTGGAATTGAGTGGGATTGCATTGAACCTGTAGATTGTTTTTAGTAGGATGACCGTATTGATGTTGATTCTTCCAATTCAAGGGGGGGGGGGCGTCTTTCCATTTCTTTGTGTCTTCTGTTTCTTTTAACAGTGTTTTATAGTTTTCTTTGTATAGGTCTTTCATATCTTTTGTTAAGTTTATTCCCAGGTATTTAATTTTCATTGGTATGAGTGACTGATTTTTGTGTGCTGATTTTGTAACTGGCTGCCTTACTGAACTGGTTTATTGTTTCATTAGTTTTTCTGTGAGTTTTTAGGGTTTTCTATATGTATATATTATCATGTTATCTGTAAGCCATGATAATTTTCCTTCTTCCCCTATTTGGATTCCTTGTATGCCCTTCTCTTGCCTGATTGCTCTAGCTAGGACTTCTAGTATTATCTTGAAAAGCATTGTTGAGAGCCAACAGCCTTGCCTTCTTCCCAGTCTCAAAGGGAAGGCTTTCAGTTTTTCACCATTTAGGATGATATTGGCTGTGGGTTTGTCATATATTGCTTTTATTATGTTAAGGTACATTCCTTCTATCCCCAGAATTTTGGGGACCTTCATCATAAATGGTTGTTGAACTTTGTCAAATGCTTTCTCAGCATTTATTGATATGATCATGTGATTTTTATTTTTATTTTTTTTGTTGATATATTGGATTACATTAATTGATTTTTGGGTGTGGAACCATCCATGTTTCCCTGGGATAAATCCTCTTGCTCATGGTGTATTATCTTTTCAATGCATTGTTAGATTCTATTTGCTAGACTTTTGTTGAGAAATTTTGCATTTGGGTTCATTCGTGAGATTGGCCTGTAGTCTTTGTGTTATCTTTGTTTGGTTTTGGTATTAGTGTGATGTTGGTTCTGTAGAGTGTATTTGGTAGTATTCCTGTTTTCTCTACTTTTTGAAAGAGTTTTTGTAGGATAGCACCAAAAGCTGGGACCAGTATATGTGGGGACCACATGCTTAGTTTTCTGGGCACACTGCTGATTAGATTTTTCTTTTTTTTGAAGTAAAGGTAGTACATTAAATAATATTATAATTAAATAATAATTATAATAAGTTTGAATTTAATTTTTATGTATTTCTAAGATTTTTCACATTGTCATCCTCAAATTTTGTCAGCCTCATGTCTGAGTTTTGAATTCAGAAAACATGAACTTCTTATCTATTTCCCTTAACTGCTAGCTGTGTCTTCTGTCCCTGGCAAACCTCTTTTGACCTAATCTGAACAGAAAAACAGTGATGCCTGGGTGTGACTGATTAAAAAAGATTTAAAGACAATGACATTAGCAGGATTCGTTATTTTGAGTTAAAATTTGATTAAATTATAAAGTGGTACTTCAGGTTTATGAGTAAGTTACTAAGCATTCAGTTTTGAAAATTCTGGGAAAATGAAGGGATAGGAAACAATAGACAACCTGTCTCCCACTTAGAATTGCATGGAGAATGTCTTGGTATCAATCTTTGGAACTTACCATCTCCTGAAGGCTTAGGAAGTTGGGTGGTAAATTGCTGTTAACTGTGATCAATTTCAACGACCTTATTGCAAAGGTCGTTGCCACCCATCTCTCCGCACTGCCTGGTGGCAGGCAATAGTGATTATGTCCCTGGGGCAGTTTATATGTGTTTGTGGGAACCAACATGAGCAAAAAGCACCTTGTCTTAAATATATTGAGCATCTGTTCTCATCATTGCTGCTTCTAAACACAGAGGCCAAACACTTGAACAGACACTTACAAGCAAGGCATGAAATTGACCAATAAGCACATAAAAAATGTTTACTATCATTAGTCAACAAAGAAATGGAAATCAAAACCACAATGAGAAACCATTGCATACCCACTAGAAAAGCAAAATTTAATAGACTACTGACAACATTTGTTATAAGATGTAAACAGAACTCTCATATGCTCCTGGTAGGAATGTAAAAAAACACATTCACTTTGGATAGAGGGATGGCAGTTTCTTATAGAGTTGAACATCACTTATCCTTGACTTGGATATTCCATAACAGGTATTTCACTTAAGAGAAATGAAAACAAGTCTACAAAAAGTCTTCTACAAGAATGTTCATAAAAGCCTTATTCATAATACCTAAAAATTGGCACCAAAAAGTGTATCAACAGGAGAATGAATAAATGAATTAGGATAGGTCTATACCATGAACACATCAGCAATAGAGAGAAACGAGTAACTGGTTTATGTAATAAGATGAATGATGCTCACAGACAGGTTGATCAAAAAAAAAAATCATGAGATACAGATGAATACCTACATGGCAGATTGTGCTCCCCGGGGACTGCACATTGGCCCGAGCCCCTTCTGGGTTGGGGGACTTGGACTTGCTGCCCCCATGGACATCTGCAGTTGGGAGGTTTCTGGGCCCTCTGCCCAGATCAGAAGTCCTACCAGGCCATGGACTTGGGGTGGGGGCTGGCAATCCCGCTCTGGTTTTACTCACACTCCGGTCAGTCCCCACCAGAAACAAGAGAAACACTAATGAACCAACTTCAGACAAAGGAGAGGTGGGGGAATGAATAAAGACCCTGGACACACCCATCTAGTGGGCAAAACCCAAGAAGAGCACCGAGGGAACCACCATGGGATAAAGGACTATGCTAACAGTCATACTGATGACTTATGACAGAGTTACACCTGCATCATCACCAGGGGCTGGAAGCCAAAATCCTGGCTCAGAGATACCTACAGCAAGAGCAAGGTGCCCTCCACCACAGGGGGACAAAGGCCACAGAAATGTGGCAGCGGCTCCAAGGCAGAACTGCAAATTGAGAGAGGTATGAGCAGGACCAACCATCAGCTAGTGTCTGTCTCCATTGAGGAACTTCCCTACCAACAAGGACCGGGAGACAGACTCCCTAAACCAGAGGCCAGTAATATAAGGTGAAGAAGCAGCAAAATGGAACTGAAATTAAAATGGAGATGACAGGTAGCTAGAAGGAAGAGGCAATAATAGGCTCCAAAGGAATTTGGACTGGCTGCATGGCACAAGTTAAGACTTGAAATCTAGGCAGCATGGTCTACTGTTTCCCAGAAACACAGACCCTTGCCCATGAGAAGGACATTGCTTCAGAAAAGGAAGAGGCCAATGGGCTAAACATGGTCCAACAAATAGCAACGAGAGAATTGGAGTTACCAGAGTGGGGGCAGGGGTGGGCATACCCAAGGGGATCATCAACCATTTAAATAAACTAAAAAAAAACACCCCAAAACAAAAGAAAACAAAGGAGTACATACTCAATGACTTTTTATGGCGAACAGGAATCTCCTAGGTGAGAAAAATCAGAGTAGTGGTTGCCAGGAAGGTGAGTGAGAGGATTAAATAACTGGGATAGAAGAAACTTTTTGGTTCTGAGCAAAAACAGTGTCTTCACTGTGATGTAGGTTAAACAGAGGTACCCATTGTCAAAGCTGTACTGTTTATATTTTGCATCATAATATATGTCGAATTTGCCTTAAAATAACTAAATGGTATGCCGAGAGTTGGTGGAGATGAAGGTTAAACAAGATAGCAGGATGTTTATCATTGTCTAAACTGAGTGATGGGTACACTAAGCTGAGTGATGGGTACACGGTATCATTATTCTATTCTGTGCACTTTATACATGCTTGAAATTGTATACAATTAAGTTATATTTTTTAAAACAGGAGGAAATAGGTTGAAGATTAACATGCACTGAATACTAAATACAATGATCTTTTATTTAAAGCTAAAATGATATGAGAACTGGTAGAGCCACGCAGCCTTTGCTGGGCAAAATATTGAATGCCGAATAATTAGAAAGCCATTGCTTTGTTCATTTCTGCCCTTGAGCGAGAGCAGGAAGGGCGCACTGAAGAATGAGCAGGGCATTCTCAGAGGGCTGCAACCCAACCACACTGTTCAACTGATCAACAGTGCCTTCTCCAGGGGACAGATTTTCAGCCAAGATATTACCAGACCTGGTTATTTGTTAATTAAACTCATTTCAGAGCAATATCCCAAGTGTATAATTAATTGAATTGTTAATGTATGCTGATAATAATGTTGCACTTGCATATTTAAAATTTTTCCTGAATTTAAAATATTTGAGAAGCAAGAGCCAAACATTCTAGTAACTTGCATTTTTCTTTTCCTTCTTTCTTTTCCCTCCTGATGTCTATTTCTTTTACGATCAGTTAGATTCCCCCAAACCAGCATTTGGATCTATAGAAATCACCAAATAGAATATCTTGGATTTTATGAGGACAATATTGTTTATTCAAAAGGTACTAACACTAAGTTCAAGTGATATCCTAAGTGGCTTCTCAGTGTGCTAACTGAATCTATACTACTTCACATCCAAGGTGGTAAAGTAAGGGGAAAAAGATCAAATTGGGTGAAAAAACTCTCCTAATTAGTAAGTCAGATAATTAATAAGTTGTAGCACCCAAAGCCATACATACCCTCTAAACCTGGATCTGTAGGGTCAAAGTCACACAAGTCTGGAGGGGTCATTTTGGTGACTGGGATGGTTACCTATTAGTAGGAGGCCCTGAGAAGCCTAAGAGTAAGTGATTGACTTTGGGCTCACTGAAGGAATCTCAACTCCCTTTCATTCTCTCAACCACTGCTTGAGAACAATTAATCTGAGGGAAAATACTGACACTGTATTCATTCAAGAATTATTTCTCAAGACGCTGTGTCAAGTGTTCACTGTCTATTATGTACCAGCGTAGACGCTGTGGATGTTGAGTGTTGACCTGAAGTGTGTCTTTTTCTTCTCAACACTGGGGAAGAGCTGTACAAAAGTGGAAGAAGGGCAGGGTGATTTGGGGGTATGTAACATGACACCCAACCTGGAGAAAGTCACTTTAAACAGACAAGTATGAGGTGGAGGTCCAGTCTAAGGGGTGGGAAAGGATGATTGGTAGGCAAGAGGAGATCCTGAGTGCCAAAGTCTTAGAGGGCAGGGTTGGTGGGAGAAGGGCTATGGAAAGGGATAATGTTGAACAAACAACCTGGTTTCCAAGGAAATTCACACTTAGTTCCCAGGGAGAGAACAGGCTCTCTGACCTGAGTGTCAAATCAAAAAGGTAAACATTTTGAGAATGAATGAAGTATTCTCTTAATGACTTGAAGAAAACTGGAGACATCTGGAAGAAATTAAGTTAAATCTCTAAGTATACCAAAATAAATCCCAGAAGTATCAAAAATGCTAATGGAAAAAAGTTATAAAAATATCAGAACATAGATTTAAAAAATAATCTGAGAATGTGAAAGCCCAAAGTAACACAAAAATAACAAAATCATGAAAGATGATATTGATGTACTTAATGGTACTTAAAAAACTTCAAAAAAATAAAGTTAAATAAAAGATAAGTGATATTTTAGACAATCCATCTCCAAGGACTTACTTATAATAAAATGACTATAAATTTTTTACATTGCTACAAAAATAAAAGCAGCAGACAAGTGACCAAATGAGTAGTAAATACAAATAGTGCCTTTTAAAACTTATGTAATTCTACTCAATATGAGAGATGTGTGAGCTATGAAATACTGGTTACACCTGCCATATTTACAGTGTCAAAAATATGATATACTCATACAATGAGTATAATCTCTCAGCAGTTTGAGAGCTATTTGACAGGTAGTAGTTAAACATACTTTCCTGATATGGAAAGATCTCCATGATTTGTACCAAAGATCTTCTGTTAAGTTAAAATAGCAGGGCACTGAGCTGCTCTGTGAGTAAATGGGCATGGCTTCAGCATCATAGCCTGAAAATAGCAGGGCATTGATTAGGGGAAGGCGGAAAGAGACGGCAGAGATATAACAGAGCCACATGTCACCTACCTTCCAAAGGCCTGAGATGCTGTGGCTCTGAGGACACCCAGATATCCTGGGACAACCAAGCTTGACCACTGTGGCAGTAGCAAGTTCCTTCAATCTCCGAGTCACCTATGAAGGAGGCAGAAGATCATACCTGTCGGGTTCAGTGTGGATGTCAAGGCCAACAAGTGCCAGACCAAGAGGCTGCATGGAAGCTCCAGGCCACCGATGTAGCCATGGTCAACCCCTGATGAGACCCTGGGAGAGAAGAAGGCCTGTGTCCTATGCCCCTGACTATGATGCTTTGGGTGTTGCCAACAAAATTGGGATCGTCTGTGTCCAGCCAGCTCTTTTCAAGTGTTATATTTTTAAAATAACACTAAAAACCCAAACTCCCAAAACAACAAAATAGTTGTTAGTGTTACGTACCGTTGACTGATGCATTAAAATGAAAACTGAAAATAGCATTGATCTTTAAGGAGATTTTGTAACAATCTTTTAACCAAGTAGGTGAGTAGGGAGAGGGCCTATGCTCGGGAACTTAAAGTGCCATCTGTAACTCCTTGACCTTCTCTGGAGAATGCATGCCTTATAAAGTTATTAGCTTTCAGGTAAAGGATGAATGCTTGAGGAAGAATTACTCTAATACCAGTTCTCATAGCTAATTCTGAAGAAATTTTAAAGATGACACTAGATGTAACATTCTCATGGAGGGTACTTAGAAGGCATAGGCAGATAATGGTGGCAGTTTCCATATTAAAATGTTAATGTGTGAGTCAAATTGATGGCTTTTGAACCTGAAGGATCAACAAGTTTCATTTAATTGTATTAACCAAATTGATTTTAAACCAGCAGAATTATTTGTAGTGCTTAGGAAGTCATTATGCTCCAGCGGAGCGAGAGAAAGATGGGTCACCTTGGGATTTGCAGCTGGAATTTTCCTTTATGACAATAAACTGGGAAACCAAGTCCTTGTCCTAAAGAGACTCTCAGCAAAGGTTCACCAAACCTGTCTTGATTAATTTTTCAAAAAGCACATGAGGAGATTTACCAATTACACTTTCAAGGGTTGATTTGATCCGCTTCACATGGTTGCACAATCTGCCTCTCGCTGCTTTAAGCTTCAACAGACCAAAATGTTTAAAAAAATAGGATGCAAATGAACTATGAACTAACTTCAAATACGATCTGAACTTGTATGCTTTAAATTATTGCACACTTGAAACGTTACATATAAAATGACCTAATGCAAATTCTGAAAAAGTGGCTGGGAAGCAAATATTAAACCCTCTTGGCCGGTGAGGGGCACAGAGACAGAAAACACTGAACTAACTGAGAGTGATACTATTAAGGTAAGTTTTTCACCTTCCTTTTGCCTTCATTCTTAGTTATCATTACAGCAACGTGGCTGTAAGTAATCTGCATTTTCAGCTCACTCAGACATTATGCAATTCCATAGAGAAACAAATTGCCTTTTTGCTGACTGCCTCTTCTAGTATCTTTTTCTTCAAAGTGTGGTTTTGTTCCAGTGTATCAACTGGAAGTTAGGAACAAACACTTAGATTCTGTGTCCATTCACAGTCGATGGAGGGGAAGAAGGATACCTCCAAAGGATCTCATGGCCAAGGATGGAGGTTGGCGCCCTGACTACCTAGTAAAATCACTTGGACTGTCTTTATGTCTTAGGTTTTTTTGGGACCCTAACCTCAGGGATTTTGATTTAGTTTGGACTGCGTGTGGGGCCTGTGTGTTTTTGGGTTTCAAAACATCCACAAGTGGTTCTACTTGTTCAATTTGTGATTCACTGCTTTAGCCTTATCTTATGGTACCTTCAATTCTCATTTACCATTTTGAAAATAAAGAATTTTCCCTATTTTGTATACTATCTTTGTGGCAGCCTAAAGGAAGACTTGAAGTTTAGAATTTCATTCAACCCATCAAATTAATGAAAGAACTTTTAAGGACAAATGTTTTAAATTTTATGCCTGACTGGCCCTGTTAATTTAATCTATTGCTTTAAGTGTTGCTATGTTAGAAGTTGTTCAGTGTCTCACAAAATGTGAAGGTAAACAGAAAACAGAGAAATAGATGCTTTGTTTTCATTCATTGTCATGATTGGATTAACCCTATCACAAGAGTGAAGATTTTCAATAATAGTGCTCAGAGCACATGTGAAAATAGTTAAGCCCCCCGATAAGATCAGGATACCTGATTTGAATTTCAGGCTAATTTTCATTTCAGATAAACAATGAATTTTTAAAATTTAATAATTCAGGTATAAGTACTTAGTACAGGTACGCTCTATAAAATACGTACACTGGACATATTTTTATTTGTTGACTCTGGCAACCCTAATAGGCCTGTTAAATGAAGAGTAACATGTAATTAAAATTGGAACCTCTATACTGTGCTAGCAGGATGCCTACACAATGGTCTTTAATGTACAATTTTTCAATTTAAAGAAGTAAAAAGCACATACTCCATAATTACAGTTCAATAGGAAATTGAAGTGCTTTTGACCAAGATGCCTCTTTGAGCGAAGGATTGGATTATGAAATCATAATTTAAATCAATTACATGTATTCTGATGATCATTATACTAATAATTCCTATTAAACCATGCATAAAATTAATCATGCATAAACAAAACACTACATGTTCTTAAACAAAAACGGATAAACAGGGCTACTCGGAGTGGTTGGAAAATCTAGCCAGCAGGGGGCACTTGAGCATCACAGATGAATTTTGAGTCACAAAGGCTCATTTTTTGTAATGCATTGTGCAACTTAGACTTTATTGAAATGTTTATTTTAGGCAACTTTACCATCCAGTATTTCTAAAACAGATTGGAAACTAAATGCAGTTCTAACGTACTGCTGAACCCTTACATTGCCCTAAATGATATATTTCTTTTACCCAAGAGTCTTGGCTAAGAAATATACCTTAGCCTGTGATGGCAATTGGAAACACTTTTGCATCTGGTTTAGGCTGGAATGTTCTGGTCTCTGCAATTTTAAGAAAGGCAGTGAAGGGTACAAATTTATCAGGTGAAAGAAATGAACATGCCGGTTGGGGTGGGAGATGGTGGCTGGCCTGATTTGACTCTGTGGCCATAAAGTGAGTGTTGCATGGTGCAACTCTGGCCTCAATGTGCACACCTAAAGGTGTGCATAGTTCTAGGTTAAATTCAGAACATTTTCATCTGTCTAGTCTGCATGGACAGAGAAAGAGCATTCCTTGTGGGCCTATGTGGGGTTAGGCTTGACCTTTCATTGATTTGGTTTTATTTCAACCTGGCAACAACCTGTGAGGTATAATCATTATCTGTTTACAAATGAAAAAATAATGACTGAGGATGAAGGACTGTTGTATTGGACACTATTCTAGAATACAGTCAGGTCTCATTTCATGTTTCTTTAATGCAGCATTTCCCAAAGTTTGTTCTGGAAGACACTGGTGGCTTCAAGATTTCATAAGTTTTCCTTATTCAACTAGTTTGGGAGATGTTGCAAACCTTGACCCTGTTTTTGAGTTTGACCATGCAAAACTATGTTGTAAGGTATCTTAAGAAATTTTGTGGCAGTGAAACATATTTAACTTTGTACAACACGTATTTCCCAATCTTAATTGACCAAGGAGCCCTTCTCCCTCCATTTTAAATAAAACAACCAGCAATACAGCTAGATATGTACCTTCTGTGCCCCATGATTTGAGAAACATGGGTCTGCTGAGTGAGCGGATGAAATGTATTTCACAGTAGGAATAAGGGGAGTTAGTTCACCATTATTTATGTCAAGCAGTATGTCTTTAACATTTCAGTTTGTAGGGCTTGGAGTGAGACCCCAAGATGTGACCCAGACTCTTTTGATGTTGAGGACCATGTAGTTAGAGAAGGAGGCAAAATGCTTATAGTTTGAATTGAAATATAACCTTGATTCCTGTCAGTTTATTTCTCCAATTTCTAAAGCAGTATAAAGATAATAGATAATAGGGTTTCCAATGACTTCTTAATCTGGGGTTCTGTTTGATCTCCCAGTGGACAATTACCATTTTCTTCCATTAATTTAGTGTGGCTCAGTTGTTTGGAGGATGGGAAACTTAAACATTGGATCACAAGTAAATCCTAGGTAGAAGTCCCTAAGAATCATACATCTTAGACACACCCTGGGAAAACAGATGTTCTCCTTTTCACACAGAAGTGCACACATACACATACACTCAATTTCACAGCTCCATGTCATTTGTTAGATGAACAAAGGAAATGAAGGGTATGAACATCTACATCAGGGGACTGGTCAGAGGTCTGGAATTTACAGAATAAAAATTTTCAAGTTTTTTTTTCAGTTATTTTTGGGATGGCCAAGTCATCACTGGGCCAGAGCTCTCCAGTTTGTCTTCTCCAGAGATGTGATATTCCACACGATTTCGGCACCTGATTTTTCTAAGAATCTTTTAAAACCTTATCAAACAATGTAGCATATAGAGAAAATGAAATGGATTTGTACTTCACTATTAATAGAGGATTAGAAATGGATCATATTTGGTTGTGATTAGATATGCAAAGGGAAATGTGAAAACCATGAAAAAAAAATCCAGATGATTCAGTCTTGAAATGTATTTTCGGGAGGTATTCAGAATATAACAACTCATCTTATACTCATCTTAAATTCATCTTATAACAAAAGATGAGTTTTCTTCTGGCGCTGTCGAATTCACTACTGGGTACCCCACAGTGGGCTCAGGTGTTAAGTGTGTTTTGGCCGTCTGCTGCTCTATTTCCCCCCAGTCAAGTTCATCTTGGAAAGAATAGACGGGAGGTTTTATCTTTGTTTCCACGTGCCGTCGGTTCTTTCTCATCATATTAAATGACCGGGTCTTTTTTATTCAGGTCACAACTGCTCAGTGTAGAGATAATAGGATACTGATGGCAAATTGTGTTTTTCCACACCATGACTGTAAATAAGGTACCTGAGACAACTTTTTAGAAGCCAGTTTCAGTATAATGGTTTAAACCAAAATCCCATGAAAGGAAGTCATTTTTTTCACATAATGCAGACATGATTAAGAATGATTATTTTCTCTTTACATTGATAATACCTAATCCTTAATCCTCCTTATGAGATTTGCTTTAATATCTAAAAAAATGGATATTTCAGAAAAAGGGCTTGCAATGGGACCACAAACTCACTAGGAATCAAAGAGCATGTCCAAGTGGGAATTTTTCATATGAAATTGAATATGACTCATGACATTACTTTGGAGAGTTTCCTAGGGGAACAAGACACACATCTGACAATATAAATGGGATAATTCATGTCTTGGTCCAAATTGGCGCTTTTAGCTGGCTTTCTGCCTTGATGTCTCTTTTTTTTTTTCATGTAAGTACACTGTGGGGTCCTGGAAGAAACAGGGCACTTCGTCATTTAAACTGTTTCCTACATTAAGAAATTGAGAATAAAAAAAAAAGAGGTGTTCAGCCTGGGAGCTATAGGTTGCAGTGCCTTCTAACAACACTAATAAGTCACAGATCTGATATAAACTTGTCAAGACAACTTGGGAGACTTGGATACTGTAATCACTTATTTATAAAGGAGATCAATGTTTTAACACCTCTAACTCCAGTTCTGGCATGAAACCATCACTAAATTTGGCAAACCAAAAATATTTCTTCAATAGTTACATTCATTTCTTCAAAAAATATGTACTTACCACCTACTCTGTGGGAGGCATCTTCCTAGGCATTGGAACATCAGTGAAGTTGTAGCTCTCTTAGAGCTTCCATTTTAGTGGAAATAATGGCAATTATTTATATTTATATAAATATAAATATATAATTTTATATATATTTTATTTTTATATATATTTATATATACTTATATAAATATAACTTGTTAAATTTATATAAATAAAACTTGTTATATTATATAACAAGTTAGCATATAGTCTGTATGAAAAATAAATTAGGGTTATGGGACTGAGGGTGACGGGTGTGGGTGATAGGAAAATTCCTCTGTAGGGGAGAAGGGAGTCAGCTGTGTGAAGGTAAGGAGAGCATTCCAGACACTGGAAGCAGCAAGTCTGACACCCCTGAAGCAACAGCACACTTGGCATATTCAAGGCTCTGGAAAGAGCTGGTGTAGTTGGAACCTTGTGAGCAAGGGAGAAATAATGGGAAAAGGGGAAGAAGAAGCAGGTAGGGCCTGTCTTGGGGTCTTGTTAAGGTCCTGGTCCATATTTATTCTGTGTTATAAGAAATTGGTGAAGAGTTAAAAAAAAATCATCCAGCTGCTGTGAGGGGAACGACTTTGGGGGCAAGAGAAGGAGTGAAAAACGCTTCTGGCCTTTGGACTAAGTGGAATTAGTGGACTGCAAAGTACTGATTTATTCTAAAGTATATTTTGGAGAGAGAAACAAGATATATTAATGGATTGGATGTGAGGATGGAAGGAAGGGCTATTTATCCTGAGCCATCTTTTGGGATAGAAGAGCTTTAGGGGAAGGCGATGTAGAGTTCAATCTGATTGTGGTTAGTGTCAGATGTTTATTGGACATCAAAACTCTGATCTCTAATAAGCGAGAGCTGAAGATACAAATTCAGGCATCACCTGGTTAGTGCTGGTATATGAAAGCCAGCTGATCTTGGGAGAGAGTACAGACTCCAGAGAAGATGATCTGGGGACACAGAGATGAACCACTTCTAAGCAGCAGGTCATTTTGTGCCTAAACAACTTCTCAGTGTCCTGGTAGAGCTGGATGTATTATTGTTCCTAGAGGTCAGCTAGCCTCAAGGTCACGTTAGACCTCTCACCATGGCTGGCAGATACCAACATTTGCACAGATGTTTCTGGGGATGGAAGTTCAGCTTTTGAGAGTCCATTCTGGGGTTAAATGGCTTCAGTCTCTTTGAGATTTATTGCTCCATTTGAGAGTTATTGTGCCAGGATATTTTGAATGTAAACCTATAAATAGTCTCTACATACCATTTCCCCCTTTCTTTTCCTCATCTGTATGTGTGTGTATACTTGTGTATTTATGTGTGTAGAGTGGTAAGAGCATGGGCTTCTTCTGTCTTAGATAAGGCTTTGGCTCTTAGCTCTGGGACCTAGTCATCTATTCAACTTTAGGCAAGTTGTTTAACTTCTTGTATGTTAGCGTTAGTCTTTTGATAAGTGACACGGGTACAGTGCCACAGAGTGACAGGCCATTACAGGGGGAGAATAGGCCACCCAGCAAAGAGCAGTGCACTCACCTGTAGGTGGCAGGTGTCCAAGGCTCTCCCTTTCCTTAGTGATTTGGTGACAACAGCTCTTGGCTTGGCCGGGCTTCCTCTGGAAAGTCTTTGGTTATACATAATCATTAGAAAAGCTGGGAAGTAAGCTGGGCATAGTGGCACATGCCTGTAAGCTTCAGCCTATGAAGTGACTGGGGCTAGGGACCATGGTTCGAGTCCCGCTTGGGGCAACATAGTGAGACC
This sequence comes from Uropsilus gracilis, assembly GCA_004024945.1. Taxonomy (NCBI): domain Eukaryota; kingdom Metazoa; phylum Chordata; class Mammalia; order Eulipotyphla; family Talpidae; genus Uropsilus; species Uropsilus gracilis. The sequence continues at coordinate 28,650 of PVHY01004647.1, forward strand.
TAGTCCCAAAAGATAGCTGGACTGGTGGCACGCGCCTGTAGTCCCAGCTACCTGGGAAGCTGAGGCTCAGGATTGCTTGAGTCTGTCATACCCCAGGCAACATGAGCCTGTGGTTCCACAGGCAAAAGTAGCAAGACCTAGTCTTGCTAGAAAGTCTTCCTTGGCCCTCCCCACCCCCCCTGCCCATACTCAATTAAGTTTTTTCCTCTTTTTCCTTTTTGTTTGCTCTTTATCATACCACCTATCATATAAGGTTATCTTGGTTACCTCTCCCCAACTAGACAGTAAACCCCCAGAGATTGGGAAATGTTTTCATTTTCAGGAAGGCAAAGTAGCCTAGTGATTTGGGTGTGACTTGGACCCAAAGGGTTTGAGTTGAATTCCAGCTTCATCTGTATCAGAGAAAATGGCCTTGGGTAATTTATTTAATATCTGTGCATCTTGGTTCCTCTTTTGAGGAATTGGAATAATGCTGGGATTGATGTGCTTGGGAGAGGAGTAAATGAGATTGTTCTGATAAAGTTCTTGAGTCTATGTCTGGCCTACAGGCAACCCTGCTAAATGTTTGCTTTTACAAGGATGAACTTTGCAGCTCCTGCCTGCCTGGGGCCTGAGCTTGTTGTTTAGAAGCTAGTGTGTAGAGTTAGTAGACAGATTAGCCAAATACAGAACATGGATCACTATTTAGATAGGTACATTTACTGTGGATAATAATACTACTTCAGATGATTCTTAAAAATTAAAATTTCAGAAGTTATATAAAATTCAAATCATATAGAATTATAGCAAGAAGAAGAAAAAACCCCTCTTTATAATTTTTCTCTCCAGTCCCCCTTATGTTCCAATATCAAGTTTAGTGAGTAGCCTTTCAATATATTTTTTTTTAATTTTATTTTTGGATTTCTTACCATGTATGATTGTTGATTCCTATGGGAACTTCCACTCACTCCCCTGCCACCCCTCTCTGGTCACTCCATAGCCTTTTTCACTTCTTGGTGCCTGTCACTTTGTTCTGTTTTCTGTCCCATTTTGTTGTTTTGCATTGTTTTTCAAGTCTTTGGCCTAGGCAATCCTCCTCCCAAGACTCAGCCTTTTTTTTTTTTTTTTTTTTTGCTAGAGAGGTTCCTTGATAGGAATAGCCATTCACTAGCCAATCTTACTATCTTCTTGGTATTTCAGGCAGATACCCTTAAATTTACATATGACAAAACAAAATCTACCATCTTTTCACCAAAAATGTCAGCGAATAATTAAGCAATTAGCATGAACTAGTAATTACTTCTAAATTAATTCTAAGTTAGGCTAGAAACTCGCTAACAATTCATTAAAAAATAATTGCTTTTTGCCTAAACCACACCTTTGTTTCCTCTTCAAGATGACCTGTGGGCAGAGTAGAGAGCGTACCTTGAAGGACTGTTTGGAGACAATGGGGACGGAAGCATTGTTCAAAGACTCCCACTGTTCATCCTATGCCATTTTCTTATCAGAACAGAATTTCTAGCAGTTAAGTTCTCATCACTGGAAAACCCCTGGAAAATTGCAAGTAAGTCTAGTTTCCAGGCAAGACAGCTTAAAGGGAGGAGGTCCTGGGAATACCAAGAATCTTTCTCCACATCAGAATTTGGCTTTTGGCTCATCCTGCTCAATGAACCCATCTTCCTTAGAAGCTTGAATTCCCTCTCCATCCCAGTCCTTGATTTTGTCAAGTTCTGATTTTCCAGTGAATTTTCCTTTCTTCAGAAGCTTTTTATATTTTTGAAAAACAGTAGGGGAAGCTTTTTCAATGAGTTGAGGCAATAACTATCGATAATAAATTTTTATTTCTAAGGTACTGTGAATAGACATAGAGGCAATTTACCTTGGTAGGTTTTTATCTATGTTTTAAAATAAACAGAAAGGGACACATGAATTTTAATCAATTTATTGATCTAAAACCAAAGCCCAGAATTATGTCCCATGTTTTCTACTAATGTTTTATTGCTATAATTTTCTTATTTACTTCTCTTCAGATTGTATGATAATATAAAATGATAGCTTGAAACATTTTTTCAGTTGTTTTAAATTTGAAGACTTTATTTGGGACTAGAGTTACATCTTTTAGGAAAGCATGACTGTATATTCATGAATGTTGCTAATTTCTTAACTAAATCTTCTGATTTTTGTAACATTTTAGTACTTTTGTTTGCCTACATGTTCAAATCATCAGTAACCCAAGGCTTAGTGCTTAACTGTCATTGTAGTTAGAAAAGTCAGTTTCATGTAGATAACTTAAGGATCCCCATCTAGTTAATCATAATCAATTGGGACACCTTACTGATTGAAATCTGGGCAGTTGTTATGATTCTTTCCTCTATAGCTAGTATTTTATATTGAGGTTAAAGCTTTGAACTCCACTCCTACAAGCGTCCTTATGTTTTCATATGATTATTTTTTTATGAAATAAAAGGTAGTTCTCACAAAGAGAACTGAAATAGAAGTTTCTTTATTCAGTCATGCATCAATGAATAAATATTAAGAACTGTGCACCGCCTTAAGTTCTAGTGAGATGTGAAGTCATAGCTGTCTTAGCTCAGGTTCAGGTTCCCTTCCCTCACTTCCCTCCTTACCTCCTCCTCCCCACTCCCTAAACCCCAAAGCAGAGCTGGCAAAGGCTTGCTGGTGGGAGTATTATTTTGGGAAATATAGAAGAACAGGAACTAGAAATATTGAAGTAGGAAGGAAGCAAAGAGTTACTAAGCTAGCTTAACACTGTGTGCCACCAGGGTTCAGTTCCGCTGGGCATTGGGCATTGAGAAATTGTAGGTTGTTCTTCAGAATTATCCACTTGACAACTGGAAGTGGGCACTATTTAACTGATTGAATAAAGATTGTCTTTCAGGGTGTTAGTCTTTGTTAGACTTTTTATCTCCAAATCTGTGTCAGAATGACTGAATGACTCTCAGTGTCCTCAGCAGAGGAAGAATATTCCAGAGGAAAGCAAGAGATGTGGGTGAAGCTGAGAGAATGCATTACATCTTGATAAGCTGGTTGCCCTGGACTAAAATGTGGGTCAAGAAGACATGAGATTAAGTGGAAGAGTCTGATAAAACAGCTCATATTCTCTTAGACCTTATTGTCTAATGGTAGGTTCAGACAATAGAGAGCTATAAGCAATATCATGTGATAGTGATAAGGAAAAGTTTATCAGCTAGAATTGTGTTGGGCTATCTATTGCAGAAACTCAACAGAGGTTTAGCCCAGTGTAAGTTTCTTTTTCTCATGTAATAATAAGTCTCCAGGAAGGCATTGCAGGACTGGTAGAAGTGCTCAAGAACTCTTTCAGTCATCCCACTCTCCCATCCTTCATGTCTGACTTTAATTCTCATAGACACAATGTGATTGTTCTCCTCTGGATGCTCTGATCTTGTTATAGGCAGGAAGACAGAGAAGGATCAATGGCAAGATCATGTACCAGCCAAGTCCCTTTATTCTTTCTTTCTTTATATTTTTTAATGAAAATAAATAAATTTTATAAATTTATAACACTGAGTTAGAGTGGCTTAGGAAGTGAAAATAAATAAATAGGAGAGTCTCACTCAACAGAATTCTGCTTATATATTATTGACCAAGGTAGGTCACACAATCACTCTTTGCTCAAAGAAGTCTGGGCAATATGTATTGTTATCTGGACACATTGTACATGGAACATAAATGTTAGTAAGGAAGAAGGTAGAAATAATTTTGAGGAGGTAACTTAGTTTCTAGCTCTGAAGTTCAGAGTGGTTTAAGAGCCTGAATAACAGACCCCCAAACTTGGACCAAAGTGGAGAAGGATGGTCAAAGGAGGTCCTGGAAGATGACTCTTGTACTAGATCTTGAAAGATGAGTCAGAATTAGTTAAGTAGGAATCTGTGAGCTGATGTCAGTATATGGTACCAACAGTCAGAAGAGGAAATTAATTGAAGGACTATCTAAACATTATGTGGCTGAACATAAAAATATAAAGATTATGAACACATAAAATTTCAAAGGGAATCAACATGACTAGAGACTTGAGTGCAAACTGGCTTGGTGGGATGTTTTTTGCAAGTACTTTAGAACCAGACTAGATTACAAAGTACCTTTTAGGCAAGAATGAGAACTTTGAGGTTTATCTGGAAGGTTATGGAAAATCATTGAAGTATTTTAAACTAGAAGTTGATATAATAAAATCTGTACTAAAAATTGTCCTGAATGATTTTGGAGAATGTGTTGGAGGACACAAGACTGGCAATAATCAAATGGTTGCCATAATCTAAGGAAAAAAGATATGAACTTGAACTATCAAGGATAGAGGGAAGGGGAAAGATTCAAGAAATATTATGGAAACACTTGATAGGACTTGGTCTACAACTGTGTGATTCAATTACTCTAACTACACAGGGGGAGGAGTAGATTTTGAAGGAAAGATGATGAATGGACATGCTGAGGTGGAGGATGCTACGGACAGTCGGTTGCAGAGGTAGATGTGATTGCACTCCAGGTTTTACTTATTAATCATGCAGTCAAGGTCATATATGCTTAGTCTGTCTAAGTCTCAATTTGTTTCCTTAATTTGAAAATGAGGATCATAACAGTAGTTACCTCATATTGTTTGGAGCATTAAATGGGATGACATATAATAAATGCCCTGGACTGTGCCTAGCACAGAGAAGGGTTGGCAACTACTGTATTAATTGGTATTGAAGTATCTTCTCAAGGGTGTCAGGAAATTCAGATAGATCAGAAGAATGATGTTGGAAAAAGGTTGGACTATGATTTAGAGAGCTCCTTGGGAACTTTGATGATATTCCATGGCATGGTGAAGACAGAAGCAAGGATGGAGTGGGCAGGGACTTGAGGGGGTAAATGGCTTTTGAAGAGATGGATGATGAAGGGTAGATGGGAGTTCATTGTATGATTCATCTACTTTCCTATATAAATTTTCTTCAAACACTTCATGATCAAGATTTTAAAAAAGGACTTAAATAGACTTAAGTGTAAAAAAAATCTTACTTTTCCTCCAAAATATTCAGCCCATGATAGAGATCACAGAAAGTCCTTAGCAAGTAGGAAGACTCAGGCTGAGTTGCTGATGGAGAGCTTAGATATGTGCTCTCCATCAGACTCTGATGGGAAGAAGTCTGTGGGAGTTCAAGTGGGAGGATTTCCAGGGAAGTGATGCTGCCAAAGGGAAACTCAGCTGTTTGTGTGTATCAATCAGGCTTTATTATGTTTGGGTCCCCACTGCAGCCTTGGCTTTGGGTCAGGCTGTTGTATTCTAGTCCTGGCTCCTCCACTTGCACACAGTGAGTTCTTGGGTGACTTGCTTAACCACTCTGCCTCAGTGTTATAAACTTATAAAGTAAGGATAATAACTGACAGCTTGCAATGAGGACTATTTGAGCTAAGACTGCATAGGTACTTACAATAGTGTTGGGAACATACTAAGAACTCAGAACATATATTTCTTTTTAGAGATAATTATTTTTTTCTAATCAAACTTTTTTTCCACTTAAAAATATTAAGTCAATTGTTTTCACTACGGGAATTCATATGTTTCTTACTATTGCCCTTCTCAGCACAGTGGCAAATACAAGTGCTATTTCTCATGACACATGCCCACACCCACACATGTACACACAAACACACAAGTCACAAAGACACAGCATTCCCCATTCCTCCCCGCTGCTCACATACTGAAGATATCCATCTTGAAAAATTTTCATTCCATTTTTAGAACTGTCAGATCGCCGGGCACGGTGGCTCATGCCTGTAAGCTTCAGCCTATGAAGCGGCCGGGGCTAGGGATCGCGGTTCGAGTCCTGCCTGGGGCCTGTAGCGAGACCTAGTTCTAAAAAATATAGCTGGGCGTGGTGGTGTGCGCCTGTAATCCCAGGGAAGCTGGGAAGCTGAGGCTGGGGATTGCTTGAGTCTGTGGTACCCCGGGCAACGAGAGCCTGCGGTTCTATGGGCAAAAATAGCAAGACCTAGTCTCAAAAACAAACAAACAAACAAAAAAACAAAAAAAACTTTGTGTTGGGGGCATAAAGAGGGATCAGTCAGGTAGGCAACCGATCTTTTTGACCTAGGTTGCTTCTCTTTAGGGGTGATGCATTCATACAAATATTGAAAATGCTCACTTAATGTAGCTAATTAGTCAATCCATGTATAACATTAGCTGTGACTTGCTGCTATTCCCTCCCCCTACCTCCTAACATAGGAGGAATGAACTGAAGTTGAGCATTGTTCATTTTCATTAAAGAAATGTGAGTCATATTATTTCCTATAATAGCCAGAATAGCCTACCCCCTTTCTCTGGCATGGCTTGCTGGCTCTCTTTTCATGACACCTCCAAATCTAGTCTTTAGAGTCAAACTGAGTCTTGAGGGTGAGGGAGTAAGTAAAAGGGACTTTCCCATAAAAATTAAGAGAAACACTGATGCAGAGATCATGCAGGAAATCACTCAAAAATATACATCACTTCATGGAGAAAACTGACATCATGTAAGTCGGGATAAACTCTACTATGCTGCAAGTAACAGATCAACAGATCAACAGATCAAACAGATCAAACAGATCAAACAGATCAAACCTCTGAATCTCAGCAGCCTAACCCATAAAGCTTACTTTCTTGCTCAAGCTGCACATCCAGTTTGAGTGGGCAGGTGGTGGGCACAGTGTATTAGGTAGGGTGCGGATTGGGCGCTGCCCTACACTGTCACTCAGGGATAGCCTGGCAGTAGCTTCCTTGCTGACAATACTTGGTCCCTGCAGGACAGGAGCAAGATTGAGACAATGTGTGGGTCTTGTCACTGCTTCAGGCTACAAGTGACACAAGTCACTTCTCATATTTTACAGGCCAAAACAGGTCACATGACCCCTTCTAATGGCAAGAGTGCTAGAGCTATAATCTTCTGAATGTTCAATAAGAAAAGGAAGATTGTCTGGATGAGGATGATCGGATGATCGGATGATCGGATCTGGATGAGGATGTCTATAAGAACACATGGTGGAGGGGATGGTGTGAGGGATTGTGGGTTCTGAAAGGACAGAGAGCACAGAGACTTCTGGGAGATAGTGAAGCGTACATGGATTTTCTGAATTCTAAAACTAGAACATTGAGACTTCATTGTTTTGATTAGTTAGCTGTCCTTTACCTTAACATTAGGTTTCAGTTAGTAAACAATAACTCTGAGCAATAAAAAATCAATTGGAGTCAGCTGTCTAGTACTTTAGATTACAAGATTTAAATGTATACAAGTGCCAATTTATTAATTTATGCCTGCCTAACTGCTAGACATGGAAACATACTCCTGGTAAATAGAAAATAGCAATAAAAGTGCTCTTCGCAAAGAAACAGGTCCTCCCCTCTTTCTCCCAAAAGGTGACTTTAAAGTAAGGCTGAATTCCACTGGGGTCCTAGGCTAGGGGAGGGCTGTCTGCAGCCCCTCAGATGTCCAGGGGTGAGGCAATACCTCTATCCAGCATGTGTGTGTGGGGGCATTCCATTCCAAAGCAGGTCCCTTGGCTATTCTGAACACACACTCCACCCTTGCAGATTGTAAGGAGGGAGGGAATGTTTCTGAGTAAAACTCTAAACCAGAGCTGAGGGCCCTGGGTGAGGCACACAGAAGATGCCCCTCCATCCTCTCCCTCAACAGAGCAGATAAGGAGGGGGGATGGAGAAAGCCTTTGTGGTTCCAGTGTGGCCCAGCTGTTCCACAGAGCTGTTTGTCCACACTACATCTTGCAATCACGACTAACTCTTGAGGGACCAAAAATTTTAGTACAAATATATGAATATGCTAAGAATGTATGCATGTAAATATTGTTATTGAGTTTCAACTATGTGCCAAAAATTATGTTAAGTGATTTCCATGCTTTGTAAAAATAACCTATTATTTTCTTACATCATTGTTAATTTATTTTATTTTATTTTTGAGACTAGGGCTCACTACTTTTGCCCACAGGCTCGTGTTGCCTGGGGTACCACAGAGTCAAGCAATCCCAAGCCTCAGCTTCCCAGATAGCTGGGATTACAGGCATGTGCCACCATGCCCAGCTAGTTTTTGGGACTAGGTCTTGCTATGTTGCCCCGAGCAGGACACGAACCGTGATCCCTGGCTCCGGCTTCCTAGGCTGCTGCTTACAGGCATGTGCCACCATGCCTGACCAACAAATAGTGCCCTTTAAAACTTATGTAATTCTACTCAATATGAGAGATGTGTGAGCTATGAAATACTGGTTACACCTGCCATATTTACAGTGTCAAAAATATGATATACTCATACAATGAGTATAATCTCTCAGCAGTTTGAGAGCTATTTGACAGGTAGTAGTTAAACATACTTTCCTGATATGGAAAGATCTCCATGATTTGTACCAAAGATCTTCTGTTAAGTTAAAATAGCAGGGCACTGAGCTGCTCTGTGAGTAAATGGGCATGGCTTCAGCATCATAGCCTGAAAATAGCAGGGCATTGATTAGGGGAAGGCGGAAAGAGACAGCAGAGATATAACAGAGCCACATGTCACCTACCTTCCAAAGACCTGAGATGCTGTGGCTCTGAGGACACCCAGATATCCTTAGAGGACTGCCCCTGGGACAACCAAGCTTGACCACTGTGGCAGTAGCAAGTTCCTTCAACCTCCGAGCCACCTATGAAGGAGGCAGAAGATCATACCTGTCGGGTTCAGTGTGGATGTCAAGGCCAACAAGTGCCAGGCTGCATAGAAGCTTCAGGACACCGGTGTGGCCATGGTCAACCCCTGATGAGACCCTGGGAGAGAAGAAGGCCTGTGTCCTATGCCCCTGACTATGATGCTTTGGGTGTTGCCAACAAAACTGGGATCGTCTGTGTCCAGCCAGCTCCTTCCAAGTATAATATTTTTTTAATCACACTAAAAACGCTATGTTGCCCCAGGCGGCACTTGAACTGTGATCCCCAGTCCCAGTCACACTCCTTAAACTGGCGCTTACAGGTACACACCACTGTGCCCGGCCTTGTTAATTTATTTTAATTTAAAAAATTTTTGTGTTTGCTTTAAAAGTGATGCACAAATTTCCCCCTTTATTTATTTTTATTTTTCTTATTGTTTGCTTACATAGCTCGTGTTTGTAGGCATGGTCTTTTCCCCCCTTCTCCTTCATCCCTTCCCCTGGGGCCCCCTCTGGTTACTCCAGTTCCTTCCTCATCCTCAGCTGTTGGTTGATGATTGGTGCTTTGGTCTCTTTGTGTTCTTTATGAAGCACTGTCCTCCTGGGTGATGTCCTGCCTTTCTGGGGGACTGCAGCCCAGGCTGATCAATCTCCATGAGTACCCTTAGAACAGGTGGCCCTTCTGAGCATGTCGGCAAATCGCCTGTTGGTCTGGTGTGTGGAGTGGCTCTCCCCATTTCTTACTGAAACTTCTTTGTGGTTTTGTTACCCCATTGATATGGGGGAGCTCCTTGCTCATGTTGAAATGTCTCTGGGTGGGGAGCTTAGCCCCAGCATCAGAAATGTGGGTGTTTCTTGGTGATATGTCTTTACTCTCATCCACAACGGTTATGTGTCTCGGAGTTCTGACCATGCTCTTTTTGGGCAGGTGATGGGTGTGTTCAGAGCCTTTATTTCTCTTTTTCTTCCAGTATATCTGTATCTGGGTTGTTTTTCTTGTTTGAGCTGAGGAATAGCTGAGGTGGGAATGAACCAGAGCCCAGCCTGCCGGCAGTTTTCCAGCCCCCCCCCCCACCTCCAATTGTAGGAGGTAGGGAAGGAGCCCTGGGCCACATGGTGGTAACTAGGTAGGCCTAGCTCCCCCCAGAGAGGAGCCGTTTACCTGCTCCCCCTGCGCCCTCTGCTTGAGAGAGCATCCCTTGCCGAGCCCCTTCAGGCAGTGGATGTAATAAACATTTTTGTTAAGGTTCAGACAGTAAATATTTTTCAGGCCCTGAGATTTCTGCTGCCACAGCTCACTCCACTGTTATGTGAGAGACACCAGAGGTGATAGAGACATGAACGAGAGTAGCTGTGTTTTAATATCACTGCATGTTTGGGCTTCGAAATTTGAATTTTCCATCATTTTTATGCCATGAAATATTTTTTAATGCCTTGGACTTTTTTTATACCATGGCATTTTTCAAAGATTGCTTTTAATTTTTAAGCTTTTTATGTTGAAAAATAATTTAAAACTGACAGAAAAATTGTAAGAATGACACACCAGTTCCCATATGCTCTCTTTACCAGAGTCTCCAACTTCTAATAGTTTGTCACATCTACAAATATATAAAATGTCTCATGAAAATATTGTGTATCTTAATTATTTTGTTCCTGAGGTGAGATTCTCATTCTCGTCTCCTGAGTCTCAGCTTTGCCTCTGAACACCCGGAACATCCAGAGGCCCAATTCCACATAGGGTGGATCTTCTAATCTCTAACACCTTTAGGCAGGACACATTGAGTGGGGGAACATGAGCGCAAAGAGAGAGAAGTTGGGTATGTCTGCTCTCCTTCTGCAGGCTTCCATGCTAAAGGAGGGGTAAAGCTTAAGTGTGAATTGAGTTAAGATATTTCCTTAGTTGGGATGTTTTATTGACTGAAAACATAAGAGTTGCTCAGATCCCTCTGTGAAAAAGACATTTGGGGTCTGCATTGACAACCCCACCCCCATTGCACTGACAGCTCCCACCACTAGTTCATCAGTTCATCTCAGTTTTCCAGTAGCCACTCTCTCTTCAGTGACTTCACCAGTGACTAAGGGGTCACCATTTCACTAAGGAAGGTCTCCCTCTCTCCCTTCTCCTCTCTTTTTGAAAGACAAAGCATATTTGAAGTATTTTCATTCTTCTAGATTTTAAAAATGATTAAAAAATGTGAAATCCATTTTTATGTTTCCAGCTGTGAAAAATAGGTGGTGAGTCAGATTTGCCTCTCAGCACTAGTTTGCTGACTCCTGCTTTAGCTCATGAAATCTCCATAATAAACCTTATGAAGTAGTTATATTACCCCATAATAGATGAATTCATAAAACAGAATATTGTAGAAGTTTAGTGTTTTTTTTAAACTAAAAGTAATGCTTTATTTTTTTAGCCTTAGTAGTACTTTTTTCTTACACAATTGCTAATTTTTGGACAATCTATGATTTCTCCCCGCAGTCCTTTGTGCTGGAAATTTAGCATTTTTGCTAATTTCTACCAGTCAAATAATATCATACCAAGAAGTTAGTGTGATTTTTCTTTTAGCTTTTGTCTAGTGACATGTTCATGTGTAGTAGAACTGTACTATTTCCAATGTTTTCCTTTCTGTCCTATCCCAGATAGCATCTGCTGAGCAGAGACTAAGGTCCAAGCTGAAGTTACCTGTGGCAGCTGGTGGCTTCTCCACACATAACCCCTTAAATTTAACTGATGAAGCACCAGTCATTCAGTTACCACGAACCCCAGCAGCTTAACTGCTAAAAATCCCAGTTCTGCCCCTAATTCCCTTTAACCCATACTCAGGAGGTTTAGTCTGAAAAATTCCACCTTCTACCATTGATACCACGTTCTACATTGATCACTGACTGGTTCAGAGGATTATCCTCCACAATAACTCTAACATTTCCTACTTTCAGTGTTACCATTTCTGTGGTGATGAAAGCTGGGTATTAGGGTAAGATCTCAGAAGACAGTTTTCACTGGGGTCACAGTGTATTCAGAAAGTAATAACAGTCACAGAGTATTGTTCATGCACAGCCAGGGTGGCAAAGTCCTCCATTTCTAGAAAATCATCTTTCAGTGCAAGCCAAAAAATAAAAAAAAATCTCAAAATATTTAACATTGAGACAAATGTTAAATTCATTTTCTTCTCACCTCCATCCCAGTTCTATAAAATTGTATAGCAAAATGCATTTGTAACTCTAATTTTAATCTACTTGACCTATTTCCATTTAATTATGTTTTGTTTGGGATACTGTTAAAATGTACTGATTTCTCCTAAATACACTCTGAAGAGAGAGGAGGCTGGTTTTGAATGATGGTGGGGGAAATCAGTGTGGATGAGCATGGTGTCATTATACATGAAGCTAATTGAGATGATGGCTGAATGTAAACAAATGTAAAATTATATCCTCACTCCCCTCAAGGAAAGAATTTCCTTCCTGAACTTGACAAAACTTGAAAAGGATACAAAAGGAGTTTTTCTCTCACATATTCAGCGTGGGGCATTACTGATGCTTCGGTGAATTTAAATAAAACAACTGGACTCATAAGAATTCATACATATTTAGAGCATATTAAATTTTATACTATAATAAAATCCCTTCATAATATGGGATTTTTTGGTTAGATGGGTTTCGATAGAGTATGAGCCATATAATGTTTCTTGATACACAGTCTCTGCATACTATAAAGATTGGATCCTTTACAGATATTAACTTTAGCATGCAGGATTATCCTATATTTAAAACTTTGAAACTTCTAACTTAAATAATAGGCAATTAAAAATTTCAAAATGCATTCATTGCCTATGATGAAAAGGGTCATAGATCAGAAGGGTTATACAAAAAGACTGAAGAATCTCATATGCTAAAAACACTAGATCTACTGCTTATATGTAAACTAAAATCTGAATTGGCCAGATTGGCTATGTCTAATTGCACAATACAATATCAGTGTATGATTGTACTGTCTATGAGAAAAATTTTCCAAAGTCAAAATGTCATCCTGCTGTCAAATAATCCCAGAGATTATTACACACAGAGCTAGAGAAATTGTGCTGAGAAGATGTGATGTGAATCCCTCGTTACTCAAGACATGACTTCTATGGTAATTATCTACCTATCACAATAGCTTCCTTCCACCACCTTCTGTTTACCTGCTACCACACACATAAGTCATTAGCATTCGGTCAATACAGTACCATTCAGAGAGTTAACCTCTGAGCAAAGTGAGGTCACTACTTCATTATGATGGATTCTGTAATAACACAACAACATGCATCAAGGATTAATATTTCTATATTCTTCATTTGTGATTAAATTAGTAATTAGTCTAACACCTGGATTCCATTATATTCTTATTTGTCTCATCTTGTGTTGAGAATTCAGTTGACTTGAAGGAAATTTCAGAGTCCTCTTGCTAAGGAAGAGGTACCTTCCCCTCTACCTCTATTTTTAAGTACAAAACACATTTGGCTTCGTATGTGGCCTGAATGTGAGAAACGTTGATGATAAGAAGTGAACCAAAGGAACATACAGTTTAGTAAATCCATTGCAGTTCCTGGCAATTGAAGTTAGATTAAATTAGATAAAAGTACTATCAGTTTATGTATGGTGATGAGGAACTTGAGTCTGAGTTCATTCTGCTGTTTATAATGAACTTGTACAGATCTCAAATTTTAGGTTTATATTTACAATCTTTTAGTGTAGCCTCTCATTCCACTTGGTAAGCCATTGTCAGTAACTGCATTTTCTGTAAAGAAGTAGTCCATTTGTTTATAAGCAGTTATTTGAACTTTCTAAGTTGAGAATAGAATTATTGCAAGACACTTTTAAAAGGAAATGGAATTTCACTTTTAAACACCATTTCTCATTATAAAGAATAACAAAAGTCAGGCAGAGCAGCAAGGAGGAGAGCTAATGTTTCTGAGAATCTCTATTAACCTTTGGTGTCTGTGTCCATTATTGTTTTTTTCCCAACAAATCTAGAATATTGTTTAGAAATTCTGTGATAATTAGTGGAACATTTTGCAAGGCTTTATTTTATGCTTCTGTGGTTGTCTTTGGAATGAAAGTTTGAATAAATTTGGCATGGTTCCAATTTTTACTATGGGCAGTAGAATAAAATCCCTAACAGAATCAGAGCTGTGAAATTCACAGATTCAGGTTATCTTTTAAAATAGGTACTTTCTCTGGGACAGAAAATTTATGAGGTATTCCAAACAGTCTTTTAAAACCCTGTAAGATAGGTATTATTGTCCTAATTAGAGATGATAAAAATGAAGCTCACAGAGACTAACTGCTCTGCTTAAGGCAAACACCCTGGAAGTGGTAGAGTGAGACCTTTAACCAGAGAAGTAGTTTTCTTTCCATCCTGACTTATCTTACTGGGCTAATCACTCATAACATATCTAAGTGAAGAAATTAAAAAATATGTATGCTTGTCTCACAAACAGAAAAAAAGCAAATGCAAAGAGGCAAGACCTTAAAGTGAATAAGAATCATCTGAAATTGTGATCATCTAGAACACCATCCAGTCAGACCTGGCATTCCTTAGCCAGGGAACTCTTCAATGCCCTAAATAGATATGCAGATATTTTCTAAAAGTAGATGGATTTGAATGTTTTTTAGGTGGGAGAGCAACTTCCATTAGAAAGTAGCAACACCTAGAAAAAATAAAACAATTGTAGTTCATCAACAGTTTAGGCTGTAAATACAGCATCCGAGTAAGTAAAGCTTGTGTGCTCATTATAAATTTATTGCCTCAGTTTCAACTTCTTCCATCATTGCCTGTTCTATGAAAATTGAGACTGACCCTTGGAATATTTTTCCTCTGCCAACTGGCATGATGTTAAATTGCCAATGGAGGATGCTCCAGTGATACTGGAGGAGAAAGAACTCTTGTCCTGGTTCCAGTGTGCTTTCTTAGTAAAAGCTGTGTGTGACTTCATCACCGAACTCAGTTGAAGGCATGGGAAGCTCTGAGATGCTCTGTTCCTACAAGGTGTGGTTTCTATAGCACTGGCTTCTTCAGGGAATGACTGCCCTAATGTTTGTAGCACCTGGTGACCAACCACACTCAGCATCCAGTACAATTCTCTGGAAGCCCCATGTGCAGCTTTGTAACAAGATCCAAGGTATGGCAATTCCCTGTGAATGGCTTTCTCCGGCATCCCAGAGGGTTGGTTTCCAGCAAGTTCTGACATTAATGGCACCTCAACAATTACTTACTATTCAATGAGCTACAATGCTCCCTCAGAAAAGATATGGCTCTCAGCCCTATAAGGAGGGGATTTCTTCCTTGGATTCTCTATGTCAACCCTGTTGGTAGTCACTGCTCTTTACTTATGCAATTTCTGTGTTCTTTGGAGTCCAAAGACTTTATTTACTTTATTTACCCCATTATTCTAATCTGCTATGCTATTCTTTCCTTATTAAAATTACTGTGTGGTTTCTGTCTCCTGGTTGGATGCTGATTAAGATGAGTATGTGTGAGTTAGGTTATGCCAAGATACTGCAGAGCTCTTTAGTTGTCGAGGAACTATGCAGCTCAACTTTGAGAACTGGGGTCGGGGGAGTCTTGATATTTGATAGATTTTGGAATAGAAAGATGATTCAAGGGAAGGACAATTTTAGCTGAGGAAATTAATTCCTGCTGTGTGGTTTCCCATCTATCTCAAAGAGAAAATCAATGACTTCAAGGCCTATAAAGCCTCACATGACCTGGTCATCCTTTCACCTCTGATCTGACTTTTAGTTCCTCTCCCCGTTGCTCACTCTAGTCATACTGGACTCTTTGTGGTCCTTGAACATCCTGGCTACTTCCTTGATCATCTACTGCACCTTTTTTCCTAGAATTCTTTCTTTCAGATACCTGCCTGCTTTACTTCCTCTTGCTCTACAAGTCTTTGTTTCATTGTCATTTCAATGAGGCCTTCAAACCACTCTCCTTAAAATTGCAAACATGATCTGTCCCTCTCTACATCTCATTGCTCTTCTCTACTATCTACTAGTACTAAACACTTGTGGGTGGATGAATGAATGAACCCTCTATGTTTTTAGGCCAAATTAATTCAGTTTTACATATGATAATTTTTATTCAAATGTGCATGTTCAGTCATATTGTCAATATCAAAGAGATATTTGTGCTATGAACAATGTCTTTGGTCACCTCTACTCGAATGAGGAGTTCCTATGAGTGGCTTGCTTTTAAGTGGTATTTTGCCTGTGTGTTAATGTTAGTGATTTCAGTGGACATTTGTTAATTTTTTTGTCTGCCATTAATTATCCTCTTTTTTTTTTTTTTTGAGACTTGGTCTCGCTTTTTTTGTCCATGGAACCGCAGGCTCATGTTGCCTGGGGTACCACAGACTCAAGCAACCCCCAGCCTCAGCTTCCCAGGTAGCTGGGATGACAGGTGCGCACCACCAGGTCCAGCTATTTTTTTGGAACTAGGTCTCGCTACGGGCCCCAGGCGGGACTCGAACCGCAATCCCTATCCACGGCCGCTTCATAGGCTGTAGCTTACAGGCACAAGCCACCGTGCCCAGCCCAATTATCCTTATTCTTAAGACCACCCAGTTTTACATTGATGAGATTATCAATCTGTGACTTGATGACTCCTGACCTAAGCCAGGTGACTTGGTTTTTACACTGTTGAGAATGATAGAAAGATGCCAAATTCCTGGCCCTGTTTATCTCTACAACATTCCCTGAAGCAGTCATTCATCAAGTCCTACTTCTGTTTTTCTCTGGGGCTGCTCTCTTTCTGCCCCCTTTGAGTCAGTTCTTGCCACATTTTGTTCCATTCTGTGAGTTACCCTATTTTCCCATCCATTTTTTTTTCTTAAATTAGTCTGGGGTTTCTATTTCTTGCAACTAAATCATCTTAGTTGATAAAATAATTCATTTTATCATTACAGGAAAATCTGTATCTTATTACACAGATTGAATACAATATGCTTGGATCAGTTATTTTGTACAAAATGTGCTCTTTAGATACTGAATATTTAAGATAAAAATGACAACTTTTGATAGTCTATTTCAATTTTGATAGACTAAAGGCATTTAGGCAAATCAAATCAAGAAGTAGAAATGATGTAACTTCTGTTCATGTTCTATTAGATGCAACATATCATGTTTTGGCTGCCTCCTTCAGATTTCTTGTCATCATCAGAGTTCTAGAATGAGTGACTTATCGATATACTTAGTTGCTAGTAAGATGGGCTCATTTTACAGAGGAGTGAGAGAAGCTACAGTGAAGTTTTGGAAAAAAGTCTTTTATAGATTTTTGCTACACAGCAAACATCTTTATTCTTTAATAATCATAATAAAATTTAAAGGTCAATGAAAAGTGCCTCACATAGTTCATTTCTGAAACAATAGTAAACTATTTTGTGGCATAATGAGAAGGTTAAAAAAAGAGGTGAAGAAATTGGCAATTAAAAATTGAAATTTTTAATTTCAACATAATTCATTAACTAGTAATAATAAATATTATAATTTGTTGTTAAAATACCATGGAATCTGCAAAATAAAATATGAAACTTCTAAAACCAAAGAAGAGTTTTAAGAAAATATGTCCTTGATAGTAGAAGGGTTATGAGATTGAGTAACTTGTTTTTTGCTTGAAAATTTGATAAAAGATATTCAACTGATAGTACATATAAAATGAACTTTTCTATTTTAATAATAATAATATTATACATAGATATTACTTTTTTTTTTTAGACTAGGTCTCGCTATTTTATTTTTGCCCGTGGAATCGCAGGCTCTCGTTGCCCGGGGTGCCACAGACTCAAGCAATCCCCAGCCTCAGCTTCCCAGGTAGCTGGAATTACAGGCGTGCGCCACCACGCCCAGCTGTTTTTTGGCGACTAGGTCTCGCTCCGTGTCCCGGCGGGACTCGAACCGCAATCCTTGGCCCCAGCCGCGGCTTCCTAGGCTGCCGCTTACAGGCATGTGCCACCATGCCCAGCCTGGTATGTACATTTCTTTTTCTTTTTTTTTTTTCCTTTGAGACTAGGTCTCGCAATTTTTGCCCGTGGAACCACAGGCTCTTGTTGCCCAGGGTACCACGGACTCAAGTAATGCCCAGCCTCAGCTTCCCAGGTAGCTGGGATGACAGGCACGCGCCACCACACCCAGCTGTTTTTTTGGAACTAGGTCTCGTTACGGGCCCCAGGCGGGACTCGAACCACGATCCCTAGCCCTGGCCACTTCATAGACTGAAGCTTACAGGCACAAGCCACTGTGCCCGGCCCATAGATGTTACTTTTATCCCAGAACAAAAAAAAGTATGTGTGCAATATATTTAATATATGTTTCAATAGGGCTTATTTCATTTGAACTTTCAAATTCCTATCTGCAGCAATGTATCATAGTCCATGTAAAATAACTGATATTTGCTAAGAAAGATCATGTATTCAGTGTGGCCACTATGAGAATCAGATAAAAGAGTGAAAAATTTCAACCTCATGTGGTGAGAGCGTGAGCGTGAGCATGAGCGTGAGCACGCATTAGAATCACCTGGTGTTTGTTAAAACACTCCGGAGTTTCTGATTCAATAGGTTTCAGGTGGGGTCTGAAACTTGTATTTCTAACAAGCTTCTAGGTTAAGCTGATGGTCCAGGGATCACACTTTGAGAATAGTATGTTTATTTTGTTTTGTTACTTGCACTTTTGGTGTTGAATCCTAAAAGTCATCACCAAAACCAATGTCAAGGAGTTTTCTGCTTACGTTTTCTTCTAACTGTAGGGTTTCATGTCTTACATTTAAAATTTTATTCTATTTCAAGTTAATTTTTGGGAGTGGTGTTAGATAGTAGGATTCTTTTAGATACAGTTTCCCTGACACTGGGTTTTCTGATTAAGAACTTTCTTTCATCAACTGTTAGGTTACCATGAGATGTAGTTCACAAAGGGGAGGCAGAGTAAATGCTTACTTCTCTTTTTCTATTAATTTTCAGAATAATGAATTTTGGGCACCATGATTTGGTAGTAATGATCAGGCGAGGACCCACATACTCAGGAATTTCTCCAAATGATGTCACCTGGAGATTCTTTGGATTGGATCTATGATGACACATCTTGCAGTGTGCATACAAATTAGGTAAAATAAATCTGTCTCTGTATCATAATGATTCTGTTGTCAAACAAGGACCTCAGAGAACTGGAAAACCAGAGAGTTAATTCTAGGGCTTCAAAATACTAGAAAACAAAGTGTTAAGGGCTATTTCTTACGCACTCCAGCCGGGTGGTTAGAATTCCTAAGGAGTTACTGGAAACTACTGTTGTCTGACTAAACCACATATTTCAATCTGTTGAGATAACTAGAGTCCAAACACTCCATCTGCTTTGAACAGCTCATTAGGCCATATTAAAAATTCAGAACATGCACAGACTCTTCCTTTGTGACCCTAAATTCACATCAGTCTTATTATCATACTAAATTCTCCTCTTAGGGGAGGACTTGAACCACCATTTTTTTGAACTACAATGTATGGGGAAGCATGAATCCCATCTGAGCATCTCAGATGGCGGCAGACAACCAGCAATACCCAATACCTCCAGCACTTCACAACCCTGAACTCCCTTGTTCCTTCTGGTTTTCTTTTCCACAAAAGCTCTATTAAGCCCTTACCCTGAGAGGCAGTTTGTGGAGAAATTCACATTCTCTGATTTCATTATCTGCAGATAACAAACTTCTCTTTCTTGGGCAAAACCTGGGTCTGGTTGGTTTGGCTATGTCCAAGTGATGAACCTATGGAGTTTGGTAACAATTCTTCACCCCATCTCTTTTTCTGTAGCACTCAGTGCCTTTGTAGAGCCCATTTATTCATAAAGTCTGGTGTTGATGACCTACATAAACTTTTTTTTTTTTTTTGAGACTAGGTCTCGTTATGCTGCCTGAGGTAGACCTGATGCTGCAGACTGAAGTGATCCCTAGCCTCAGCCTCCCCGGTAACTGGGATTGCAGGTACCCGCCATTATGCCCAGCTGTTTTTCGAGACCAGGTCTCACAATGTTGCTCGGGGTAGTCTCAAATCCATGAAGTCAAGCGATCCCAGGCCTCTTGCCCCCCAGAACTTGGATTACAGGAGCCTGCCACCAGCTGCTGTCTTGATGAAGAGCCCTCCCATTGCCTCTGAAGGTGACACCTTCCTTGACAGCACCATTTGCGTGTGGAGCAACCCTTCACCAGAGCTTGTGACCTGGCAGCCCTGGTGTGTCAGTGCAGAGCTGGGGCCTCAGCAACAGCAGGGGGGTTCTGTACTTTGTCAACCATGTTCTGGAAATGCACCCCTTCATAACCAGGGTCTTACCAAACTATTAGCACAGCACCTTCACCTTTGACCTCATCCTACTGGGGCTTAAAATATCATATCACCGAATATTCTTGTCTACTCCTTTCTTCCCAATACCCATGCACTAAACCCCTCTTCTTTAGGAAATTAAAACAAATCACAAATCAACTATTCCATCCATCCTTTCTATTAATTTATGAAAATCAGTTTCTGGATGGATCATTAACTTGCGGTACCACAAATAGAGTGGCCATTGTTTCTCCAACTTTATTGACCAGATTCATAACCTGAAGACATCTTGTTAAAATGCAGATTCTGACACAGCAGGGCTGAGAATCTGCATTTCTAAAGAGGTGATGCTGTAACCATTGCTGGTTTAGACTTTTGTATTCCAGTTTTTGTTTCCATGGGATTTCTGCTAAATAAAGACCTTAGCAAAAAAAAAAAAAAAAAAAAAAAAAAAAAAAAAAAAAAAAAAGACAAGCTGTGTAAGGTCTTACTAGGGTTTTGCTGTAAAGTCCACTTTCCCCTTAGCAGGAGCTGACTGTAGGCTGGGCTCAGGCTCTTCTGCTGGAGCTGCCCTCATCCTGAGGCTCTTTATCTGCTCTCTGCTCTAGGACCTTTCTTCCTTCTACCAGGGCTCTCCTCTCCAGTCTCATTCACATTCTAAACCAGTTATTCTCAATCTTGACTGTTTGTCAGGGTCCCTTGTGGAATTTAAAAAAAAAAAGCAAAAATGCAGGAGTGGAAACAATCATTTCTATTTAAAAAAATCTCTCTGGGCCAGGGGAGACCATAGCAGATCTGGGCAGAGGACTGTGGGTGCTTTGGCTGTGGGAGGACTTGTTGACTACACCTGTGGGGAGAAAGCCTACACTGTCAAAATGTTAACAAGGCTGTAAAAAAATGGTATTTCATTAATAAAACAAAAGTCTCCTTAGGTGATTCTTATGTGGAGCTAGAGTTGAGAATCACTGTTTTAAAAGCTTCATTTCCATATAGCTAAGAAGGTTTGTTTTCACAAATGGCTTAGTAAAATGTATGCAATTAATCCTGATGAATCGGGACCTCTGGCTGATGTGTGTATCATTGTGTATCATGAAAGATCTTCCTTCTTCCCAGTGTTGGCATCTTGGAGGGTTATGGATTCTGCTGACTGATTGGAAGGATTGTTTTATTTCACTGTCTTTCACTAAGGTGAACCAACTTCCTGATTACAGTCCCAGCTGAAGACAGGATTTCCCCCCCATTTAGGCAGAGGTTCGTATACCAGGAAACATCTCATGTCATGAAATAGCTGGTTGTTTCATTTGATGCCTTGTGTTGTGTGTTTTTCCTGATATAAGCAGTAGACAGAGTTTTTTTAGGCAGAAGTGGCAAAGTCTGTTGTGGACATCAGCCAGGAGGAAAAGAGGGATGGAAAGGCCAGTCACTGTTTAACATTTCAAAGGCTTTAAAAGGTTGCCAGCAGAGAAATGAGTTGTGCTGTTGCCCAATTACCCATCCACCCTCTCTGGGCCACTAGCTCCCTTGTATCTGGGCACTGAGAGAAAAAAATGATTCTAGGATAGAGATTTGGAAACCATCCTCTAGAACTGTTGGCCAGATCCTCACATTAAATATGTTGAAATTCATCTCTTTTCAGATTCTAGGGAATCTCTGTGTACTGAGCACCTTGTTGAGTTGTCTTAAAAAGAGTGACATAAATACATTCCAGCTCCTGCTCTTTTCCCCTGAGACAAATAAATAGACGATGTTTCCAAACCATTCCCGTACCAGGAGAAAAAGAAAAACCCTATCTCAAGAAGCAAAAGACATCAACTCTGAGGTCCGCTTAATTTCAACTGTGTCAGTAAAAGTTTGTCTTGCAAGCAGGTCTTGAGAGCTTGTTTGGAGGTTCTAGCAGGGGAGCGCAGCTACTCGTATACCCTCGACTGAAGAACGGTCAGTCTCTATTCGGGGAAGGCCATCCTCTTCGACCGAGCGACCGAGCGCGCAGCTTCGGGAGGGACGCACATGGAGCGGTGAGGGAGGAAGGGGACACCCGCCTAGCCAGCCAGATCAGCCGAATCAACCCTGGCGATCAATGGGGTGACAGATGTTGCAGCCAGATCGCCCTCACATCCGTGCAAGCAGGTCTTGGAAGAGAACAAATGTTAGCATCATTTTGGATTTGAACCAGTGTGTAATGGCTGCTCCTTCCCTGAAGAGCATTGTGAGATAAATGGGTAATGTTTACACTGAATGGTACCACTCAGACTGTATGCTGAGAGATTGCAAGGCTTAAGTCTGAAGGTGGTGGAACTTGCAGGGTGAAGATTGTTCTACCATGCTGATAGAGATGAATTCCATTGAAATGAATGATTAAACCCTAGAGATTGGGTCATTTTGTCCCACAAGGAAAGAAGACAACTTCTAGTGAGTTCTTTTGGGGAAGTGACAAGCCAGTAGAATTTCCTACTGGAGCAGTCTATTACTTATAGTCTTCAAAGAGAAACACTAAGATTCTTCTTGACCAAACATTTTGGTTTATTTTGAAACATCCCCAATACTCAGACACTTAGAGGGTCCAGATCCTGGGGACTATGAATATTATTTTATAGATGTAGATTGATCTCAGGAAGTCTATTACTTTTCTAGAATTGCCATGACAAAAGGCCACAAATAAATTCATTTGCTCACAGTGCTGGAGGTTCCAAGTCCAGGATCAAGGTGTTGACAAATTTGGTTTCTCTGGAAGCCTCTCCCTTTAGCTTGTCAATGGTGACCTTTTCACTAAGTTCTCACATGCTCATTCCTCTGTGTGTGTCCCTGGCGTCTCTGCCTTCTTAGTAAATTAACAGTCACAAGAGGCTCCATTTTTATTACCTAATTTAACCACAATGATCTCTTTATTTTATTTTAGAGACTAGGTCTCACTATATTGCCCAGGATTGTCTCAAACCCATGGCTGCTAGTGATCCCTAGCCTGAGCCTCCCAGGTAGCTGGGATTACAGATGCATGCCACCATGCCCAGCCATAATCACCTCTTTAAAGATATTGTCTCTGAATATATTGTCTCACATTTTAAGGTACCAAGACTTCAACATATGAATGATGTTGTTGGGGAAGCTCAGTTCTGTTCACAGCAGGAAGATCATGGGAAGTGGTCAAGGACACCTGGCTGGATGGAGTCAGGACAAACCCAGATGTGTCTAGCTCTGAAACCCATTGCTTTTCTACCACACCTAAGGCTGTAGGGTCATTTTAGGGTTGAGGGATTTGTGATTTGGGAGATTCCATTAATTTAGTTTTCTAAATCTTTTTACTTTATTCCTGGCAACTTCCCAAGACCCATGAGGTGTTTTAGAAATAGTGTCCTCCTGTGCTTTGCTATTCTGCTAGTACAATTTTATTATGATCTAGTATGATCAAGACATGTCCACCTGTCAATAACTCCCTCCCACATAAATATGCACAAATATTATACACTCACACATGCTCTTTGAATTCAGCTTGACTCTGTTCTAGGGCAATCTCAGGACTACTGGAGTGACCTGGATTGTAAGTCCTTGCCCATATGCTTTAAGAACATAGGATAAGACCCCAAAACAGACAAACAGACAGAAACTTAAAAAAGGATTTATTTATAAGGGAGCCAGGCACAGTGGCTTGTGCCTGCAAGCTTAAGTCTATGAAGTGGCTGGGGCTAGGGATCGCAGTTCTAGTCCCGCTTGGGGCAACATGGCAAGACCTAGTTCCAAAAAAAAATATCTGGGCATGGTGGTGCATGCCTGGATAAATGAGGCTGGGGATTGCTTGAGTCTGTGGTACCCTGGGCAATGGGAGCCTGTTGTTTCATGGGCAAAAATAGCGACACCTAGTCTCAAAAAAAAAAAAAAAAAGGTTTATTTATAAGGGGAGTGAGACAAGGAAGGAGGAAGAGAGAGATTATTGATGGACTCAAGGCAGTCTGAGCAGAGACTAGTGCATGGACTGATGCTGGAAAAGCAAGAGAGTGAGGCCCGCCTGTCTTCAGTCTTCAGGGTCAACATGACCACCTTGCTCCTCCACTTCTGGAATAGAAGTCTCTATTCCAGACTAAGGTGTGGGGCCAGAAAATCCTACTTTTTGCCATGAAATTGACCCCAAGAGTCAGTCATTCACTAGATGGAAGTTGGCTCTTCTCTCTTCCTCTTGCAACTTCAGATCATGTGTTCAATCAGACCCGCATTAGTTATCTCCTACTCTGGAACAAATCACTTTCAAGTCCACGGGTTTAAAGAATATAAACATGTGTTATCTTTTGCAGTTTGTCAGTCAGGAATTTGGGGTGTGTCAGCTTGGCCAGGCCAACCTATGTCCCTTGCAATTCCCTTTGTGGTCCATTCCCAGAGAGGATGGCTACTTGTGATATCTTGTGAGTCAGAGGATGGAAAAGAAGCAGCCACCATTGTATGGCACACACTCACCTTCTTCCAGTTATTTACTAGAACACCAGTCTTGGTGTTGCTGTGAAGGAATTTTGCAGATATAAGTCCCTAAGCCACTGACTTTCAATTATGGTGAACCCCACTTAGCCAGTTGGAAGGGATATTATCTATGATGGAAACAATTGGAAGACCTTAAAAGAGGACTTTGGCATGGGTGGGGACTCCTTGAGCAGATGACAGCAAGCATCCCTAGATTCTGCTTTGCCTGCTTTACTTACATGTGAGTGGCCCTGTCTGCTTGTGACAACATCTTGGATCTGCCATGACCCTGGGCTCCCAACCTGCCCTTGGTCTTTCTTTCCTCATTGTCTTCCCTATGAACTTTACCCTTGCTAAACTAGTCTCATAATTGAACAAACCCAGTCCTTATATTCACATAGGTGCTGGATAGGGCTGAGCTCCAAATATTACATCATTACTGGAGAGACTTCAGACCTTGGGATGGAAGATTTCCAGGTTGAGGCTACCTCCAGCGATCTCTCAAATTCTACCGATTCTAATGATTTTTAATCTTTTAATTGTTTGATGAGAAAATAAAAAAAATTATAAAGTTTTATCCCAGAGAGGAAACCATATTTCCCCCTTCTGTATGTGTTCAATTAAAAAAAAAAAGTTAAAATTTCATTCCATGTAGAAAAGAAGGGAAAGGGTACAAAGGGTACAAATAAGAAAGTTGGGAGTTTTACCTGGATTTGCCATGTATGGGTTTTGACTTTTAAGTCAACAATACAAAATAGTGATAACTCACTTAAAAACTTCCTGTATGAAATTTCACTTGTCTGGTTCCTGTTTATATAGCTTCTATTACAACTTGTCAGATTGAACTGAATTACAGCTGGAACATCCAGCTAGCTTCATTCACTGCCTTATTGAGCTGATGATGAGATAACCTTCCAAAATATTGCAGTGGTAGTAAGCAGCCCTAGCACTTGGATGGGTATCATTTCCCACTGAAAGGAAAAGAGCTCCTTACATAAAAGACTCATTCCAGGTCTGGGACAGATACTGCATCTGGGTGAGTCCTTCTGAAAGGAAGTTTTCAACAGTGAACAAGTTTATCTCAAAGGAGTAAGACCCCTTAAGGGGACCCCCATGTGGAAAATGGTATTTTTTTGTAAAATATTTTTTTGCAGAAAGACTCAGAAGGTGGGAAACCATGCCTTCCTTAGTTCCAGAGGTTAAAGCAGGAAGGACAGATTTTTTTTGTACCAGAATAAATATATCAAATATGGCCATATTTGCATATGTTGTATTTTAAAATTGTACTTAAAACTGCCTCATATATTCTGAATCTGGCAAGTAGAAGGCAAGGAGGTTACCTGGACAGCTGGTGCAAGCAATGGAATTCCCATCAGACACATTCAGAAGCTCCAAAGTAATGTGACAAGCAGAACATTCCATCTGGTGGTTGCCCATTGAGATGAGCTCCAGAATTAGAGACACTTTAATATGGGCAGTGTATCTCTGAGGGTAGCCATTTATATAAATTTTATTTGCTTTCTAGAAATTATAAGTAGTTGCAAATATGAACTGTGCAGGAGTACACATGCTGGTGAGTGAATATAATATTTCAATCTTAATTATGCTACATGAAGAGAAAAAAGGAAACATGTTTCAACACAAGACACTATAAATCATGCATTAATGAAAAATGTCTGGTGGTTTATTCACGCTATTCAAAATCATTGTAAACAGCTACATGATGAATATTTGACATAAGATATGACATAGACCACTATTGAAACATGCTGTTTTAAACCCTTTTTTGATTATTGAAGAAAAAAACAAGGATAATTCAATATAAATGTTCAGATGAATTATTAAACATTGCATATAACTGAGTATAGGTGATAGGATAAGTCAGATTACTGAAAATTCTACTAATAACTAACATGTGTCATCAAAGTTTTAAAGAATTGAGTTATATCCTTTTGAGGTATGTCACAAATAATTTGTGATTAATTGTAGTTACCAAAGTTGAAATGAATTGCTCACTAGAGATCAGAGCAATCTCAAAGAGATCTGTGTGATGAGTTTGCCCAAGGATGTAAAATTTGGGTGTCTCTGATGTTTCTGTGAGATGAGGGTGAACTTGAACAGGGATGATGTATACAACCTGCTGATATTTCATTTAGTACTGTAAGTGAATCTCATCACAATTGTCAGTGTGGGCATGACTAGACTGGGAACTGTCAAATAGTTTATGTACACAGGTTGATTATGGTGCTCAAGATCCTTGGCTTGTTGTCTTTATACAGTCACCCCTGCTTCTTAGCTTCTGTTGACGCTCCAATCTGAGGAATGAGGCTTAATATTTTGAGTCATGCTTTCCCACAATGTGGTATCACCCCACACTCTTGAGAACAGCCCCAATATCTAACAGATAAGAAACAACAAGCCTTGGTGAGGATGAAGAGGAAAAGGGACCGTCATACACTATTGATGTGAATGTAAGCTGGCCCAACTTCTATGGAAAACAGATGGAGACTTCTCAAAACATTAAAAATAGAGCTATCATTCAATCCAAAAATCTCCTAGTTATTTATCCAAAGAATGTAAAAACATGAATTTTAATGATATATGCATTCTAAGGTTCTTTGCATTATTTTTTTTTAAAAGCTAAGGAACAGATATAACTTGAGTACCCAATCATGTATAAAGAATAGGTGGTATATGTATGCAATGGTATGTTACTCAACCATAAAGAAAGATGAAATATTGTCGTAAATTTACAGCAGTATGGATGGATTGGAGGGACATACTAAGCTAAATAAGCTATTAGAAGACAAATAATGGATGCTTTTATTCACATGTGGAATTAAAAAAATTATTTATTTTTGTTCATTTAGTTTATTTTACATCGTTGTCTACCTTGGGCTCTCCTACCATCTTTAGTTGTTTTTTTTTTTTTTTTTTTGAGACTAGGTCTCGCTATATTCGCTATATTGCCCATGGAACTGCAGGCTCTCGTTGCCCGGGTACCACGGACTCAAGCAATCCCCAGCCTCAGCTTCCCAGGTAGCTGGGATTGCAGGCGCGCGCCACCGCGCCCAGCTATTTTTTTGGAACTAGGTCTCGCTACAGGCCCCAGGCGGGACTCGAACCGCGATCCCTAGCCCCGGCCGCTTCATAGGCTGAAGCTTACAGGCACGAGCCACCATGCCCGACCTCATCTTTAGTTTTTGAGAGTAGGTCTCGCTATGTTGCCTGGGGTACCACGAACTCAAGCGATCCCTAACCTCAGCCCCCCAGGTAGCTGGGATTACCAGCACTCACCACAGCGCCCAGCTGCTTTTTTGAGACCAGCTCTCACTATGTTGCCCCGGGTAGTCTGCAACCCGTGAACTCAAGTGATTCCAAGCCTCTTGCCTCCCAGTGTGTGGACAACAGGCGCGTGCCACCACACCCTGCCTCTGCATTCTTATCACTCATGAACCATCATCTTAAACCTTTGTGCCCATTTCATTTCCCCACCCCCTTGCTCTATGCTTCAGTTCTGCTGACAGTTTTGTATTTTTCTTGTCTGTTTGCTTTCCCTATATCCCTCATATAAGTGAGACCATTTAGTGTTTCTTTTCTTTTTCTGGCTTATTTCTGCTAGCACGATTCCTTCTAGGTTCATCCACGTCGCTGTGAATGACATGTTTGTCTTTTTTGATTGATGAATAATATTCCATTGTGTACATATACCACAACTTCTGAGGTTACTGGTACAAAGGTGGAGGTGGGGAGTGTGAAGGTGGAGGGGAGGAGGCGGACAGACAGGAGGATGGAGCTGGTCCAGTGGACTGTGGTGGAGGGTGATTGTCTAGCATTTCCTGGGCCATCAAGTCCAAGGAAAGCAAAGGATATATATAGCATATAGCCAAAGGAAAAACTAAAGATGCAAAATGTAAGCTTTTGATTGAGTTCTTTTTATAGTTGTTTTTATAGTTTAGGATGGTAGACATTAATAAAGTGCTTTAAGTGTACCTTAGTCCTGATCTATTTCCTTGATGCAAGTATTTTACATCTGTTTTACAGAAGAGATAGCTTACTGAGTCTCTGGAAGTTAAGGTTCCAACTAGTGAGTGATGGAGCACTGTCTTGGGGACATCGATGGCCATAGTCACATCTACTCTCTTGTTCTGCTACAGAGTAAAGTGGGGACGAGGCTGAGCGAGTTTCCAAGTTCAAGAGAAATAATAAAAGCTGTCATTCTCTTTTAACACCCACTTACATTTATAAAGGCTATTGCATATTATAAATCTGTTCATATACATTATCTCACTGAGTATTAAAATTGCTGGGGACTATCTCTGTTTAAGATCTCTCTGTCTGTCTCTCTGTGAGGGAGAAGAGAGAGCAAGTACATTCTATGCCCTGCTACTTGGACATTGTCCAATGTGTCCTTATAATATAAACAAAAGTAAAAGTTTCAAAGATCCTTGTTTAGACTGCCCTGAAGATAGCTAATGCTTCATAATAAAATCAGAAACAGGGCCTAACCCTGACTCTTTAGACATAATGCAATTATTGGCTTTTTTTTTTTTTTATTATTCACTGTGACGCCCTTGGAGAGAATTTGTGCTCTGACTGGTCTGGATCCTGTGTCCATGATACCTAGATTACATCCCCTCTACATGTGGACCAGCGGCACCAGTGGACCTGGTACCAAAAAAGGAAATATGGAGGGAATAGAAATCAGGAACTTTTCAAAATATTCATGTAATGCAAGTTCTTTTTTTTTTAAAATTTAAATAATATATATAAATAATATATGTATTATATCCACACTGCTTTCCATATATATATATATACACACACACACACACACATATATATTTTATATCATTTTGATCCCTGGGTGTGGTCACCTACCACCTCCCCTTCCTGGCCTCTCCAGCTGGCGCGCCCCCCCCCAAGTTGTGTTACTTTGGTTGTCCATATATTAGTGAAACCCTTTGGTTTCTGTCTTTTTCCTTCTGACTTGTTTCTGCCAATATGATTTCTTCTAGGTACATTCATGTTGGCAAAAAAACCAACAAATTTGTCATTTTTATTTGATGTGTAATATTCCATTGTTTGTATATACCACATCTTTTTCATCTAGTCATCTGTCTTGGGGAATTTGGGTTGTTTCCATGTCCTTGCAATTATAAATAGTGCTGCAGTAAACATCAGAGCACAGGTGTCCCTTTGTATAAGCATTGAGGTCTCCTTTGGGTAGATTCCCAGAAGAACAATTGCTGGGTCAAATGGTAGTTCCATTTTCATTAGTTTGAGGGTCCTCCACACTGCTTTCCATAGTGGTTGGACCAGTTTACATTCCTACCAGCGTGTAAAAGTGTTCCTTTTTTTCCACATCCATGCCAGCACTTGTTGCCCATTTTTTGGACGTGGGCCATTCTTACTGGTATAAGGTGGTATCTCATTGTGATTTTGATTTGCATTTCCCTAATTACTAGTGATGTTGAGCAGTTTTTCATGTGGCTGGTGGCCTTTTGTACTTCCTCTTTGGAGAAGTGTCTTTTTAGATCTTCTCCCTATTTTTAAACTGGGTTTTTTGCTTTGCTTTTGTTAAGTTGTGTGAGTTCTTTGTGTATTTTTGCTATCAGACCCTTATCACCCATATGGAGGGCAAAAACTTTTTCCCACTTGGTTGGGATTCTTTTTGTTTTCTCTGTTGTCTCTTTTGCTGTACAGAAGATTTTAGTTTGATGCAGTCCCAGCTGTTTATGTTTTCCTTCATTTTTTGGCCATCTACAGATGTGTCCAAAAATGGATTTCTAATGAAAGGTTTTGTAACTAATGAAGGGTTTTGCCCAGGTGTTCCTCTATGGTTTCAGGTCTTATGACCAAGTCTTTTATCCATTTTGAGTTAAATTTTGTACTTGGTGTGAGGGAGGTATCTTGGTTCATTTTTCTTGCATATCTTGGTCCAGTTTTCCCAACACCATTTATTGAAGAAGCTGTCCTTGTTCTTTTTCAGTGCTAGCAGTTACACAGACATACCAACCAGGACAGGCCAGGGCCAGGGAAACCTTCACACTTTTCCTCGGGCTCACTCTCTCTGATGTTCTCTTCTCCCTATGCTCTCCTGTGTGTGTTCTCTCTTGTGCTCTACCCTTCTCCCTGTCCCCAGGTGACACTATACTTTAATTGCCTCCTCCCAGACCAAGGTGAGCCTACTCACACATGCGCACACCCACTAAACCAGGCACATAACAATCATGGAACGGCACAACACCACAGGTGCTGTTCATAGAGACTAATGGTAGAAAAAGCCTGACCAACTCATTTATCCTACAGTTGGCTATGGATAACATAGTCAGTATTCTAAGAGTACTCGTGAGGCTCTTACATTTTGGGGGAATAAGTGATAAATCACAAGGCTGATTTTCTAAGGTCAAGTTAGAGAGAAATGATGTGAGACATATTTGCATGTGAAAATAACTTGAAACATCAAACCACAAATTCAGCTTCCTCCCCTAGTGACTACCTACCCACATGACCCAACCCCAGATCCAGTGACAGTCAGTTAGGTGTGAGCCATGACTGTGCTCCAAGAACCATGGGTCCATCCTCCCTGCTGCCTGGAGGGGAAAATATAAAGCTGCCTGGGAGAGGAGAAGAGACTTTCCAGGGAGGTCTGGTTGATGGAGTGTTATACTTGGCACCCTGTCTCTTCCTGTTTCTCTCTTCTGTGGGATGTAGAGGGTACTTGGCCTGTTTTCTCTCTCACCTCCACCAGCCCAGGGGGTCCCTGAGGGTGTTTGTGGGGTTGGAAGGGTGCCTCTAGAACATGTTAAGAAGCTGGTGCTTCTTGCTGGGAGTTGCCAGAAAGTTCAGGGGCTGATTGGTGTACATTGCCACAGCTGGGTATGGACTCCACAGAAAGAGCAGCTGAGAGGGTGGCAGGGAGTGTGGGTCTCATACCTGTTGTGGCAAGGGACTTGGAGTTCCCTCAGGCCTAGAACCCACTCTGGGAGTTAGTGGGGCAGAAGCTGCTTGTTGATCTTGCCCTTTCCAGGGGTATGGAGTTAGAGGGAAGGAGGAGAAGGAAGCTGGCAAGGAGACTCTCTTGTTGACTAAGAGAAAAGTAATTCCTAAAGTGGTTTAAAAGATATCACTGGACTGGTGAGTTTGGTGGATTGGCCTAATTGGCCTAGTTTTCTGACTGTCAAGTGGGAGTAGGAGCTTTCCAAGAAAAATGTGTGCAGTTTTAAAGGTGAAGGAAGTTTTTGGTTTTCACATGGCTGACTTGTCATTGCCCAGTTCATAGCACTTATACTGGAGTTGTTAAGTCTACAGTGAGAAAGTTATTGAAATCCAGGCTGGACTGAAAAGAACATGCCCTTCTATAGCCTGAAAGTTTCCCTTAAACATCACAAATTCAGCTGCACAGAGAGCTCAGAGGAGCAGGGAATGGAATAGAAAGAGGGTAAAGGCTAGGTCAGAGGCCCTAGTATCCTTATTTACCATGTTTACAGACTTTTAGAATGGGGCTTAGAAATAAGTGGAGGATTTTAGGGAGGTTCTATTAAAAAATGAGGCATTGACTCTTCAATAAATTGTGCTGGGAAAACTGGGCCAAGTCATGCAAAAAAAAAAAGAACCAAGAAACATCCTTAACATCTTGTACAAAAACCAACTCAAAATGGATAAAAAACTTGAATGTAAGACTGGAAACCATAATATACATAGGGGAAAACCTGGGCAAAACCCTTCATGAGCTACAATTCAGAAATCCATTTCTGGACACAGCTATAGCAGGTAAAAAAATGAAGGAAAACATAAATAGCTGGGACTGCATCAAACTAAAAAACTGTGCAGCAAAAGAGACAACAGAGAAAACAAAAAGAAACCCAACCAAGTGGAAAAAAAATTTTTGCCTTCCATATGAGTGATAAGGGTCTAAAAACAAAAATACACAAAGAACTCACACAACTTAACAAAAGCAAAGCAAAAAGCCCAGTTAAAAAATGGGGAGAAGATCTAAAAAGACACTTCTCCAAAGAGGAAATACAAATGGCCAACAGCCACATGAAAAACTACTCAATGTCACTAGCAATCAGGGAAATGCAAATCAAAATCACAATGAGATACCACCTTATAACAGTAAGAATGGCCCATGTCCAAAAAATGGACAACAAGTGCTGGCGTGGATGTGGAAAGGAACACTTTTACACACTGGTGGGAATGTAAACAGGTCCAACCACTATGGAAAGCAGTGTGGAGGACCCTCAAACTAATGAAAATGGAACTACCATTTGACCCAGCAATTGTTCTTCTGGGAATCTACCCAAAGGAGACCTCAATGCTTATACAAAGGGACACCTGTGCTCTGATGTTTACTGCAGCACTATTTATAATTGCAAGGACATGGAAACAACCCAAATTCCCCAAGACAGATGACTAGATGAAAAAGATGTGGTATATACAAACAATGGAATATTACACATCAAATAAAAATGACAAATTTGTTGGTTTTTTTGCCAACATGAATGTACCTAGAAGAAATCATATTGGCAGAAACAAGTCAGAAGGAAAAAGACAGAAACCAAAGGGTTTCACTAATATATGGACAACCAAATGAAGATACAAAACGGGAGTCGGGGAGACCAGGGGACCAGTTGGAGCGGTGAGGGAGAGGAGGTGGTGGGTGACTCCCGGGCATTAAAATGATGTGAAATATATATATAAATAAATTTAAAAAAAGTAAATGAGGTGGTGAGTGTGGGCACACTGCCTGTGCCCACAATTTACATGACCTTGGGTGCCCTTCCCAGCTGGCTTGCCTCAGGGCTGATGGCCCGTGCTCGTAGAGTGGAACATCAAATTTCTTTATGTAGAACATTTGAACTAGAAACACAGAACATGTAATAAGTCAGAGGACATGGGGGGCAAAAATAATGACGAGGACCTTAGAGCTAGACCTGTTTTGCTTGGCCCATGCATTTTTTGAAGAATATTTGAATTAATGGAGAAAAGTCAATCAGGTAGCATGGGAAAGTAAGGGACAAAAATCAGAAATTGCCCTTGAGGGATGGTAACTTATATAATGTTCCACTTAGAAACATGAGCACATGAGCACGCTGGTGTGTGTCTGTGTATAAGGTATGTTGGTCTTTAACAACATGATCACCAAAACCTACTTGGGGACCTTGCAGAGTGATGAGAATTCTTGATATTTGTTTTTCCACACACACTTATGTAACTCTAAAATATTTTATAATGAGCATATATACCTAAAATTTGAATTTAATATTAAGCATGTCATTGAGGCTGGGTGTGGTGGTGCAGACCTATAATCCAAGCACTGGGAGGCAAGAGACCAGGGCTTGCTTGAGTTCACAGGTTTGGGACTACCCCAGGCAACATAGTATAAGACCTGGTCTTGAAAAAGCAGCTGGGCGTGGTGGTGGGCACCTGTAATCCTAGCTACCTGGGAGGCTGAGGCCGGGCATCGTTTGAGTTTGCAGGATCGGCACTACCCTGGCCAACATAGCGAGACCTAGTCTTAAAACAAACGAACAAACAAACAAACAAACCAACAAACCAACCAACCAACCCCCCAAAAATGTCATTGAAATTTTACAGAAATCTTTGTGTTTCTAGCCGCTGTGGGAATTTGCAAGCTCTGGGCCACGGAGTGCACGTTTCCACATGGCAGCAGTGACTGGGATGTCTTGACTGTATCTGCCACTTAGCAGCTTCTCTTTTACGATGTTACTTGTTTTTTAAACTTCACCTTACTTGCTCCTTGAAATTTAGTGTAGCATCTGCTAGCATTTAAGAAGCTGTTCTATAGAGAAAGGTCATCCAGATTTCGGGTTGACAGCCATAGTGGGTTATATGCAATTTACAAAAGTCTCAGAAGAGGGGGATCTAGAATAGTGCCACCTACTAGAACTGTCTGTGGTGATTGAAATAAGCACTTGAAGTGAGGTTAGTGCAACTAAGGGACAGAAATTTGTAATTTTATGAATTTTAATCTAAAGACCCTATAAAGCTAATGGCTATTATATTGGGTAGTATATGTGTATGTGGGGGGAGATAGTAATTGAAGGGAAGCAAAGATGATACTGTTTGCTGACAATAGAGACATTCTTTTCAGGTCATGTACATTGAAGTAAAGAAGGATTACATTGTTGTATCTGCTCTAGGGATAGGCTCCAACCTCTAAAAAGGTAGACTTTTCTACCCTGCCCACCTCTAGCACCCTACTGGCCTTCCACCATGTTCAATTGGGCTCCTTACCTCCTCCCCTGCTCCCACCCTACAAACCTCCCCTTCCAGTGCCTCAGTTTTGCTTTCAGATGTTAAGAGCTTATTACTGGTTTGATTTTGCCTGACCCTTTATTATCTTTTCCATATTCCACATATAAGTGAAGCCATCTAGTATTTGCTTACATGGGAAATGCTAATGGGAATGCTTTAATTTTTTAAGAGAGGAATCAAGAATTCAGTTTGGGAAGGTTATAAGAATTAGTCTACCAAGTAGAGATGATGAGACGTTAAAATAATAGTATAAACATTTGGAATTCAAGGGCAATAAGAGTTAGGGAGTTGACAGCATATAAATAGCATATGAAACCAGGGCAGTGGATGAATCCATTTAAGGACTGAGTCCAGGGAGAGGGCTGGGGCTGAGCTCTGGGACACAACAAAGATTTTCTGTTCCCCGACAGAGGTTTTCTAATGGTCCTCAAACTCAGCTTTGACCGACATGACTGGTCACAGCTGTGTTCACCGTGATAAGAACAGTGGCAAACTTTTGATGCCCCTCTCCACAAGACTAATTACTTAAGGACTTGTCCTGTTCACAATGTTGCCTCTGTAGCAAGAAGGGATAAAGATGATAGTCAAGGAGAACAGTTAGTTTCTGGGTCTGAGCTTGGGGAAAAGAACCTGAGTGGGTTTGTTCTATTCCATAATGTGCAAAGTGACAGTGTATATGCAACCTTATGGAACTTACCAGAGCAATGTTGAATTTGAGATATTTTAATGACCCAGTGTGGTTAAACTGCTTAAGGATAAAATGTAATTTCACAGGATTTGTTACAATTAATCACCCTGACCCTAGTATTTAGTAGATTGTGGCAGGTGTTTTCAGGATTAAACGAATAACAAAGGAAAACAGCAGTCACATTCTTAATAGTCAAATTATAATTAGTGACAGTTAATTAACATTTTAAATTAGAATAAAAGGGTGATGTTAGCATATTATAAAATACCAGACTTAATGCATTAAATGCAGACATGATAATAATCTTTCATTTTGTAATTATTCGTTTTAAATTAAGTAGATAACAGATTTGGACTGAACGTGGGAGAAAATAAAAGGCATCTTTGTTTACCTTCTAGTATCTAGGAAGGGGGGGGAGGAGAAAATATTTTAAGAGACCGCCAAAAAAGTTCATTTTAGAAAATGCCAAGACTTAGGTTTATTATTATTCTCCGGGGCACACACTTTGAAATGATATTTTCACACAAGGTAGAATCTGAAATTTGAATCCTGTCACAGCCACAAAATGCTGAAAGTCCAGATCTCACAGGGAATAACATTTAAATATTAAATGTCTATGTCCAAGGCAGAGATGACAAGAATAGAAATGATCCCATTTCAAGTGAATCTCTGTTTTTTAAGCCAGGTTAAACTAGCATTTTTGTTCAGCTTGACCTGAATGAAAACAAATAAATGCAATAAGAAGCAAACAGTTGAAACCATAATGCTTAGTCAAAATCATTTATTTCACTGAAGGCCCTCTTTTTCATGGGAGCAGGATTGATGTCTACAGTTTGTGGGTTCAAAAAGACTGGTCTATCAGTCCAGTGGGATGCTTAGTGCAGTGGGAAACCCAGAGAGGTGAGTAGTGGAACTCCTCATTTTGTGTCAAATTGTTCTGATGTTAGAGAAACAGACCTACAGTCATGACTGTCTTTTCTTCATGTTTAGGATCTTTCTGTTACACATGTCAGTCACTAGGTGTTTGGAAAGTTCCAGCTGCTGGGGTTATAAATTCCTTCATTTTAAAAATCAGAACAGCCAGATTCTCCACACCCCACATGTTAGAGTTTGAGTTTCACAAAATCAATAGTTCCTTTTCCTTTAATTTCTAAATTAGTAGAGAAAAAAATTTGATTATAAAAATGTTCCCAAATATCACCTGGAAAAAAGTCTCTGCCACAAGTCCAGGTTTCTGGGTAAACACTCTGCCATGTGACCTAGCAGAGGCCATGGCACTGGCTGCGATGTGAGTGGTATCTTTGGTAGCCTCCTATAGGGGGGTAAATTTTTGAGCAAATTGGTATCTTTCATAGATGGCTATTCTTCTTTTGAAGAATGACTTATGACTGGCTACTGAGCGTAAGTTGAGATTCAACACTTGGCCACCAGGTGCCAAAGGAACAGGTGCCGAGTGCCATCTGGGTATGGTTGACCTACCTCTCCTTGAGGTTGGACATGTAGCACAGCTTGAGCAGGACCTGAAGGCACAAGTAATTGAATGAACAGGGGACCCGGGTATCTGTGGTCCCTACTTGTGTTATCTTGTCTCTTCTTTCTTAATCTACACACATACCTTGTGGGCAGTTTCTTGTGATTGATGCTGATCAAGTAAGAAAAGAATCAGACCTGGTTTATAGCTCTGCCTGGTACCCAGACGTATCCCCAAAGTAGATAGTTCACTGCTTCTTACCAGCTCTGTGATGGCTCTGAATGTAGCCTCAAAGGGAAATGCTATGTTGGACAATGCCTTAAGGAGTGCTAAATTAGTTATTTTTCCTGGAAGAAGAGATGGCTCTCACTAGATGTCAATGCTTTGGACAGAATGTTTGTGTCCCCCCAACAAGAGACACAACTGGAAAATTGATGACAAGGTGGTATGTGAATAGATTTTTCTGAACGGGGAAAGAACATGAAAATGCTTGCCCCATGTGGCTGCTCATCAAAGCAGCCTCAGTAGAGGAGGATCTCAGTGTTCAGATGGACATGTTACTTGCTTTGTGGATCAATCAAGCTCTCTTCCTCCCATCCTTGTCCTTTGGGATCCTGAACAAGGTAGTCATGGCCTCAGAGATGGAGATTGTGCATGCACTTGGCAACACAGTCTTCCACTGACAAAGACTCTGAGTGCTTGTGTCCACCCAAGAAGTAACATAAGTGGAAGATTGTCTGCCAGCTGCAGAGACAACTCTGAGCCCCTATGATGGCATTACTCTCCAGGAGCGTGAGATGGCACCTGTGTCAGGTGATGTACTGGGCCACATCCGTTTGGAAGAGGCAGTGTTTGATTCTCACTGGAAAGGACACTGTAGATATGGTTTGAATTTTCCTTGCCCTTAATACCTTCTGCCAAAACCTCCACCCATGAATTTCATAATAATGCACATCAATGTATTCCCACAGTACACCTTTCACCAGGGATTCATGTAACAGAAACTGAAGTGTGTCAGTGGACTTAAGCTAATGAGATTCCCCGATTTTCCTATGTTCCCCATTACCCTGGAATAATTGGCCCAATAGAATCCTGGAAAAGTCTTCTTGAAGATTTAATTTTCATGCTAATTGGATATCAACAGCTTATAGGGGTTGAGCCCTTCAGTATGTGTTTATGTGAGCTAAGGCAATGACCAACATATGGTGTTATTTCTATGTCAGAAAAACCAGGTAGAGATGGGAATGACTCCCTTCACTATTGCCTTTAGTAAGCTTGTTTGGCAAAGGTCAGTGTGGAGTACCAGTCTCTCTTGGAGTTCACAGATGTTGTCACTGATCCACTGAGCATCTTGTTGGCACAAGATAGCAGCCAAACTCACAGCTGCTCTAGCTCCTGCTAGACCACCTCCCTCAGCTTCTCCAGATCCTGAGCCAGGTACATTTGCAGCTCTGTGGTCAACAGCATTAAATTGTGTTGTTGATACTGGAAGCAGAGAGAGCTGAGGGTTTCAGTTTGTCCTTGCTCTCCCTTTGTCATGGCCAACGTTGCTTCCCAAAGGCTAGCCATGAGCCTCTACAGTCTTGAAGCCTACAACAAACAAGGAGACAAAGCCTTCCATGGAATTCCTATCAACCCCCACAATTGTATAAACTGTAGCCTCGCAGTAAATCCCATGATGTGGTTCTGCTTGTCTGACAAAGCCTCAGGGACACAGTATTCCTCTGGCATCTCTGAGGATTCTTGAGAAGGACTTGTTTCTCAGAGTCACTTATTGGTCTGATTCCCTGTTTCTTGGATTCTTCAAATTCATGGTCATCTTGACTTTTGATGCTGTACCTCGGTATATGCTGACTCAGTCAAATATGGAACACCATGACTCTTTGCTCATTTATCTTAGACACCACTCATAACAGCAGAGAATTCTATAAAGATTTTATGGAAAAATGAGGGAGTTGTATTTAGGCACAGTATGGATAGCAGATTGCTTAAAATAGTCATTCCTGTTTTGAAAAATCTAGTTTCCTGATCTATTGTCATTTTTCTCTTTTGCCCCGTTCTCTCTCTTTGTTTCTCTAAGCTGCGACCGCCTCTCCTGTTTCTGGCAATTTAAAATTCTGTTGAAAATTTAGAAAAATTAAAAAAATTGAGGAACAATTCAGCTCTCATTGCTTGTTCTTGATCATGCTGTGATGTGCTTTCCTTTCCATAACCAAAGAGGCCACCAGAAAAAAAAAAAAAAAAAAAGACCAGGCTCTCCCGCAGAGGAAATTTACTGTGTTAAAAAATTATAGCTCTCGTCCTTACCACCTTCATATTTTGGACTCTCTTACTTTAGTAGAAAAGGGCACCATGTTCTCTGTCATTCTGTCACAGATTTATTCTAAATCAATTTTATTAGAACTGTAAAAAAAGATTGCAAAATAGTTGTTACTAGGAGAAGTAGGTTCTGCTACAAAACAACTTTGAGAAAGTTTTGAATTACAGGCAGTTTGTAACAGCTGTGGGTTGCAATATCTTCCCTGGTGAATTGTTTAGGGTGTCATTGTGTATAAATTTCAAGCTATCCTTCTAGAAGCTTTCGTTTAGAAAGTTGATCTTTTACTTATCTAAGAATGAAAGGAACCCTTTGCTGGGCCGAGGCTTGTGAGTTTGTGTACAAATTGTGACATGATCTCCTCTTTCAGGACAATGTGTGCCAATTTTTTAAAACACAATTTAAGGAAGCAACAGGATTGTAGAAAGAATTATAGAGAGGTAGATATCTAAATTTAGAAAACTAGAAGAAAATATAGAAGAAAGTTGAGGAGGGAAGAATGATTTTTGAAAACTATATCAAGACACGATTGTAATCATTTTGTTTAACAAAGGAGTAGCAAGCGGTGTTAGAAGATTCCTAGGCTTGATGAAAGCTAGAGCTTAGGTTAGCACTTCCATTCTAGATCCTTTGGAATACTACAAAGACCTTTCTATTTTTTTTGAACATAGAGGTTCCTTCTTAGGTCTAACCTTGAGTATCACTCAGCTTTTCTGGAACCTTAGAGGAGGAAAACATAGATTTAATCACCTCAGTGTTTTTTTTTTTTTCTTTTTCTTTCTTTTCTCCAATACACATGTGGGTTCTAAAGCAGGACAGCCACAAATAAGTCACATTTGTTGCTTAGTCACTGCTGCATGTTAGGTGCATGGTGGGTGCTCAATACATAAGCATGGAAATTTCACTCTGAACTGCCATGTTACATCTGTATTACAATAAAGTCAGGTGGGAGATCAGGGCTGGCTAGTGTGTGCTGGTGAGGCTAGCTCTTGTCATTTTTTCCCGTTTCGCTGGCTGTTCCTTCTTTTCTCAGTCTTCCTCCTGTTTTTGAACCTTTAACTTCTGGGGTTATGCAGGCTCAGTTCTTGATCCTCTTTTCTATCTACCCTTCATCCCCATAAGTGATCTTATCCAGTTGTATCTTTTCAAATGCCATCTCTATCCTGATAACTCTACAATTTTTATCTTCAGCTCTAACCTTTGCCCTGCATTCCAGATGTGCTTATCTAGTGCCACTTGATGGCTAAGCTTGGCTATTGAATAGTTATCAAACAGAGGAAGATGGCTGAAGAAAAATCCCTTTCTCTCCCACTTGTTCCTACTCTAGTGTTCCCTATCTCAGCGAATAACATCAGCCATGTCACTTTGGCATTTTTTACTGCTTGTCTTTATACCCTTACATCCCATTCATTGGCATACCTGTCAATGTTACATTTAAAAATGCGTTCTCTTCTTTCTGTTTCTACTGCCTCTGTCTAGTCCAAACCAAGACCACTTCTCTCCTTGACCACTCTATTGTAGTCTGGGACTGACCTCCACTCCCTGTCATCCCCCTTTATTCCACACACTATCATCGGAGTCATCCCTCAACATTATAAATTTGATGTTGTCATGCCCATGTTTTGCTTATTGTCTTACCTTCCCCATTAAATGTAAACTCCATACATCCCAACAACTAGAACAGCATTTGTCACATAATAGGAATTTAATCAATATTTATTGAGCAAAAGAAGGAACAGAAGAATCAAGAAGGCTGCTATTATACTTGAAGTATTAAAGCTATTTTGATCAGATTCTCTCCAATATATTAAAGGAGGTGGCATTCATGTACAGTTCCATGAGGAAGTAGGAATTCTGCCCCTTTCTTGCTTGCCAAAGAGAATTCCTCATTTATCTGCTTTGTTTTTTCCCTTCTAAGGAAGAAGAATCTTCACTCTCAAGAGAAGAAGGATTTAGGTAATAAAGGGAAGAGATCTGTAAGTGGAAGACAGGAAAAAGACCAGAGAGTCAGCATTAGGAGATTTTGGGAAGGACTCTTGGAGAACACATACTAGGGGATATACATTTCAGATAGTTTCTTTAGGCTGGAGTCCCTAAAGTGAAATTACCTGGTGAAATGATCTAGAGATTTAAAAATTTCTTGATAATAAATAAATAGTTTTTTGGGAAAAATCATACCACTGGACCTCTGAGACCCTTGCCCCAGAAACATAAGAAGGCCCCAATGTTGTCATTAATTTTTAGTTAGTAAAGCTAAAGAAATGACAGTTTGGAGATCAATAGTTGGTAAATATCCTCTTTGTTCAATTCCAAGTGACATCATTCCTTACACAGTGTGGTGACTCAGTGTTGAGAACAGCAGAGAGTGACCGAATTGGCCATTGATTTGCAGGTGGAGGACCCTCAAGACTGTTGGGGCAGGGAGAATGGGCTGTATGGAGGCTTCAGGGTTGCAGTGATGACCATGGGCACCTTCCCACACAGGCTAGGAAGCATCCACACTCTGCCTGACAACACCTCTTCTGTGGGCTTTCAGCTGAATCTCACGTTCTCAAGTTTAACCTTGTCAGGCTTGATGATCAACAAGGTTGCAATGAGTATTCATAGAAATTGGTGCAGAAGTTAATGTCCAGATCCACACGAACGCAGGCAGAAATGAAGACAGTGACACTTACCAGCCTTGACAGAAGGGACAAAAGACTACACTCTACAAGAAAACATTTGTAGTCCTCATCAGCATGATGCTACCTCTTACAGACAGTACACATCACTTGAAAATCAGAGCATCTAAGCATTATGGAAATGACAATGACAACTTAAGGAGAGCTATGTCACGGCACTGCTTCTCAGCATCCTTTGCACCCCCAAGCCCTTGGCTTTAGCTACATTTTCCTTTAAGCTCCTAAGACATATCTCAAAATCTTAGCAGATTTTCTTAGTTGCTGTATATTTACAACCAATTAATCATAATGAAATGAAAAGAGGAAAGGGAAGACAAAAATATTCCTAGATTTTCCAAATGTGTTGCACTTTTCCTGTACTTTCTGAGAAAGGATATATATGGGCACAACTAGTAAGTGATCTCTATTTAAGTCTTAGAGGAGTATAAATAAATTCATAATATGCAAAGTGAAAGAAATCTCAGTGAATAGTCAAAATCTTCCCAGTATCAGATCTCCAATTTTCTGGTGGTAGTTGGGTTGGGGTCTTGGGTTTTATAGGTTAGACAGGAGGGGTATAGCTGCTTTTTGTGCTTTACTGGTGTGGATCAGGACCATTCACCCACCCCAGGTGCACTGCATTTGAGCACCTCTAGTCCAGAACCAGATGTACCCTTCTGAGGGTCCCTTAAGATTAGAATTGATCTCCCACAAGAAATGTGGCTACTGGTTCCGCCCTCCTTCCTTCCCTCCTTCCATTTCCTGAAATGGTTGGGAGGGTTTTACCAAAATTATAGGCAATATATTTAGAAAAGAAACTAGTTAAAAATGCAATTTTATTCATATGGAGAAATGACTATAATGGTCAATAATTATAGCTATTATTATTATTATTATTCATATATATATTTGAAATTTTCATTGACTCTTCAGCCTATTAGGCAGACATTATTGTTATCACTTTTATAAAGAAAGTGACACTGGAGAGGCTCAGTTGTCTTGTTTGGGGTTATACAACTAATGACTAAAAAGACATAAATCTAGCTCTTCTGAGATGAAATTCTTTGTTCTTTTTGTGTTTAATGCTTAATTAAAAAAATTTTCATCAGTGCTATGCTTTACTCAAAAGATAGAAGGGCATTAGAATTAAAGATCACATATTAGAGTATATTTCATGTCTAAAATTGAAAAGCCAAGAAATCTGAAAATAAGATCCTAAGCTTTGACTGGTTGAGTGAAAACAGCAGCCTGATCTGAAAAAAATTTAGTGGGAGTGAAAGAGATCAATGTATCAGGTAGGAATGCATTTGGGTACAAGCAACAGAAAAATATAACTACGGTGACTTAAATAGATAGGGGTTTATCATTTCCTAGCCCCCATAACCAGAAGTCCAGAAGCTGAGCATCCATGGCTGGGTATACATCCCCACAATGTATTGTCTGTCTGCCACCTTCTTCCTTTCTACCATACTTATCATGTAGTTGTCTTCAGGTTTGTTGCCCACTAATTTAGTTGGCCTTTCTATTTCTAGCTGTGTACACACTTTCTGTGTTGTAAGAAGAAAAACCCAATCTGTTTCCCTCTGGGTTTGTCTTTCCACTTGGGGAGGGATGGTCTCTCCAGAGGTTCTCTCCTTCTGTATTTGTCAATCAGAACTGGGTCGCAAGGCTTTTCTAGTTGTAAGGTGGTCTGAAGTATTTTTATCTAGGTTCACTTTCACTCTGAATGAAATCAAGTTTATGTTAGAAAGAAAGAAAAAAGGACTAGATCTTTGGTGAATATTTTACACACACACACACACACACATACACACATTTATAATATCATTTTGCGTATGAGTGAGTGGTAATGATTGAAAACCAGTGAAACCAAATACT
Organism: Uropsilus gracilis; assembly: GCA_004024945.1. Lineage (NCBI taxonomy): Eukaryota > Metazoa > Chordata > Mammalia > Eulipotyphla > Talpidae > Uropsilus > Uropsilus gracilis. The sequence continues at coordinate 72,382 of PVHY01004647.1, forward strand.
TAGTTGCCATAGATGGCTGAGAGGGAATTAGGACCTTATGCTTGGGTGTATTCTAGTGAATGAGGGGCTACTCAGGTCAGTCTGGGTAGACCTTACTGGTAAGTAACATTGAAGAGCAGGCAGAGCTAAGTGGCTACAGTGAGAAGTTATGAAAACAAGGTGGAGCTCAGTCAGGAAATGATCTGGGTCAGGACAGAGAGAAAATCCCAGAACTTATGTGAGCATACTCACCTACTTTCTAAAGCCAAGTCAAATGATCAAGGTGGCTTCTGTGGTCAGACTCCACCTTCCCAAGAGGCAGTATCTTGTCTGGCTTGAAGTAATTTTGTTTGCAAGCAGTTCACTGACATTAGGAGTATCTCAGGAAGTTGGCCTCTGGCTTAGCAATAATGCCTGACATGTTGCTATTTTGTTTCTTGGCACTGATGTAGCTCATTACAGGAAACTTCTAGTCATAGTGCTGGGTTTTGAATAAGAAGACTGAAGCTATGCAGTGTCTCCTCCCCTAAGAAGATTGAACTACATCCATGACTTGTAGAAAGTATACCTCAGAGCTTCTCCTGTGCATTGCCTTCCTTTCCCCTAGGCCCCTGTGAGGAATGCTAGGCCTCTGCAGAGTTGCTGGTCACTCAGCAGGTATTGTACCTTTGGTCAAAGAAGGATGAGGCTGTCAAAGGTCTTTGTGACTTTGTTCTCCTTAGCACCTTATTTAGACAATTGAATCACAGAAGTGTCCTAAGCCTTTCACTGTAGGAGCTGCTTGTTCTTGAGTGGGAGCTGGGGCCCTGGAGATCCACCCTGAGGCCAGACTGGCCAGGGCCTGTCCTATGGGTTTATATGTGTAAGCATCTCTGCTTGGGGGGGGGGGGCGGTTTCAAAGAAGATCAGCAAGGCTCCCACACTGAAGGAAAAGCCAACACGAGAATAGGAGTAAAAGCTGAGGGGAGGTCTGTGATCAAGTAGGCTAATCCATGGGAGAAAGTAAAGAAGATCCAGTGTATAGAAAATGGAGTCTGGTGAGTCCAGAACACCTGGGAAACTGAGGTGAGGTATGGGGGTTAGCCTCTCAGGAGATTCCTGAGTCTCAGTTTGGTGGGGTGGTGGTCAGTGGTGGGGCCAGGAATGGAGAGGTGTTGAAATGTACAGGGCTGATCTTCCCAGTGCTTGTCAATCTCACTGTGGACATCTGACAAGGGCCACTGTAGGAACATGGAGCCCAGGAATGGTCAGCACAGGCTTGAAATCTCTCCAAGGGAATTGGTAGAAGTTCTGTCTTTACCAGGAAGATTCTTTCTGATCTAATTGGTGCAAGGTGTGGTCCACTCTCTAATATACCTCCCCCTTTGCATTGTTTAAAATAGAGACTTTGATGCTCCATGGCTCCTGGAAGAGATGTTATGAAAGTAAATGAGATTATGTAGTTCTTCGAATTCCTCTGAGAAAATAGCTATGTAAATTTAATGTATTGTTATTCATGACATGTGTGATTGAGCTGAAAACTCCAGCTACTACCCAACCATGCAAGCCATAAAATTAGACTTTCTGTACTGTGCATAGTTGTTGAAAGCTGAACATAGGGTACAAGAGAGGACAGATGAGAGAGATGGACACAACCATAGAGGCTGGGGCTGAATGAAAGTATGCATCATCCAGCAAATTTTAATGACTCCCACAAGTCCTTATAAAGGTTTCTGACAAAGGAAAAAAGTGGCTCAGGCAGGTACAATTCAGGATGCATTTCAAAGGAAGGCAAATGGTGAGGGGGTAATAAAATTGGTTGACATATTAATTCCTGAGAGGTAATTGGGAGCAGGGGGATGGCTCACAAGTAGGCTATCTCTTTAAGGAGGATTTCCTTAGGTAAATATTTTTGGAGGGACAGGTGCCACCACATTTTCAGAGGATCCCAGTGCTAGATTTTGTCTCCAGTTTGCCAGAGGCAGTTAAAGCAAGATGCAGTTTGCTCCATCTCAACCGCAGGAGCCTGTCTGGTCTGTGAACAGCATTCCACACACAGTCATTCTCTCTCTTATAGTAGAAACCACAAAGCAATTTTGCCTTACTGAAATGTGCTCTCATCCAAAATTTTTAATACATCTTTAAAGACTGGCTCAGTTATACTATGAAGTTACATGTGAGAAAAGTGATACCCTTGAGGAAATTCTGCATTACATACAAGGGCATGAGTGTTCTCTGTACTCACCAGGATTTGATTATGAAGATTATCAATCCAAATGATCTCTTCGATTTCATTTTCAGATTCCAGTTCAATTAAGAAAAACTTTTCAATAATACAACTGCCAGTATTTTACATTTCTGAACCCATACACATCCATGTTGTGGGCAATATCTGATTTTTTGGATTAATCTTTAATCCTTTAACAGAAATTTTTCTTTGTGTGATGGGTAATTTATGTTGTTTTGACAGTTTCTTTCTTTGATGTAATTTGCAATTCTGCACTCAGAGTTGTAATATACTATAGTTTAGATAAATAGCATGGAAATACAGAGGTTATCTATGTAAAGTGATTCATATTTCAGAATAGAGACTTCTGTAAGATTCAAAAATTATATTGCTATTAATCACATCTTTCATATTACTTTTTTTTGACTGAGATTTGTTGCATTTACTAGTGTAACATATTTTCAAAACACATTAGTTAAACGGAGCTGAAAATCATGCATGCATATTTTATGGAAAAACAAGTAGATATATTTTCAATTTTAAGCTATAAACTATGACTTTTCTTGAATGATTAAAATATTTTGGCCCATTTACAATGTGCCACCTAATAAAAGTGATGCACAATCATAATTTTACAATGCTTAATAATGCAAAGTACCTTATCTGAAAAACACTTTTTAAAAGGTTTTATGCTCAATTCAAGCACTTCTGTATAGAAAATAAGTGAATGATATACAAGTGAAATCAGAAATTGAAAAGAATTTAAAAATAATTAAAAAGAACTAGAGTTGGAGATTTCTGCCTGTTTGCTAGAATTAAGAAAGAATGACATTTTGAAAGGTTTTATGCTGTTAGCACTATGCCAAATAGGGCATAGTAACACTATAGAAAGCATTAGGTTCAAATTTTCTCTAATGAAAGTTTCATGGCTTAAAAAAGGGGTCCAAAGGGTTATTGAAGTATGCTGAATATGCTTCTTATTGTCAATTCATGTCACTGAAGAGAATTTTTCCTTACTACACAGGAGAGGTATGTTTAGATATTCATCTAGACACCTGCCAGGAGTACCTTTAACATGCAAACTAGTCAAGGTAGTTTGCCTGCTTCTAGTCACCATCAAAGCAAAGAATCTGAAGGATGATTGCACACATCTTCTTGGTGCCACCCTTGAATTATCCTTATAGAGAGGTAGGAAAACCAAGCTAGAGAATTGCAATCTGTTTATTAATGAAGATGCAGCTCTTGCTCATTTGGTATCATCAAAAAGATTAAAATAAGTTTGATAGACGCTTATGGTATGAAAAGAGCATGGATATCAGTCCCAGTAGGAACAGATGAGTTACCAAGTCACAGTGGAAACCATGATGCACAGTTTTTTTTTAACTCAAAGATACGGTAAAATAATAGCAGATTAAATGGTTATCATATGTTAGCAATAATTAGTTGGTCACATATAATAAAATACTAGAGTATCCTAACTGCATTGACAGAAAATTCACTATGTTGTTTGTATCTACCTAACTCCCTGATTTTTTTGTGGGTAAATTTTTGTTTATATTTATTGAAGCTTTTGGTTGTATTATCTAATTTATTTGACTTGAATAGTGTTAAATCTCTCATTTTGACCCAGTATTTCATGAACAAACTTCTATTTTTTAAAATAATATACATTTTTATTGAATAAGTCTTGTTTACATTTGCTTTTTGGGTGTTCCTTTCCCTTTCCCCATTCCACCCCCCTGGTCTCTCCATCTCTTCTTTCACTGCCATTTATTTTTAAATTTTTAGTCTCTTGGGTTCTTCCTCTTCTTTCCTGTAGTGATGTCCTTTTGTCTGGTGTGGACATGGTTTCCTGGGACACAGTGGCCTGTGCTTAGTTTTCCAAGTGTCTTTTTGCTGCTGGCCCTCAGTTCACACATGCTTGTGTTCTTTCAGTGCCGCCTCCTTCTTTCTGGTCAGCTGCTCCGGCCCATCTTCTGTCATATTTTGCTCCTTCTTTGTTTTGTAGCTCTCGTTGCTGGCGTTGGGAGAGTTTCTCCCGGCCAAAGTTTGTGCACCAATTTTTTTGATCGAGATAGGCCCTTGCATATGGTTGGTCTGGTTTGTTGTGGGGCTACTACCCGTCTTTGTGGCTTTCCTCACCCCCTTAAGTGGGAGGGTCCTTTGATCATGCAGAAGGTATCTCTGAACGGGAAATTCCATTTTCATCATTGTAGATCTCAGTGGTTGTATTTCTGAGGTAGTTTGTCTCTATAATCAGTTTTGTAGTCCTGCATCCCATGGATCTGACATGTTTGTTGTTCTGGAATACTTCTTTGTTTTTCACCTCTGTATTGGTGTGCAACTGCATTTAGTTGCTGATTTAGTTGCTTCTGGTGAGGGTTGACTGGATTTGGAGAAGACCAGAGGGAATGACCCCTACCACCCACCCCTACCTTGTGCTCCTCAAACCCCAAAAGGAGCGTGGGAGGCTGGGCACCTGGGGGCTCAGGGCCCGGCAGCATGGTTGAACTGTGTGTATGGGCAGGGTTCTGAACAAACTTCTAAAAGGACACAATTTATAAACCTGGTGCTTTCAGGGGTTGTTTTCTTAATAGTATAATTTCAAAAAAGTGTAAATAAAACACAAACCTCCTGAACACTGTCTAGCTACATGGCAGCTGAAGACAGGTGTGTGTGTGTGTGTGTGTGTATACAAATAACATTAGCAGAGCCTTAGAAAACTCAGGCAGAACTGTGTAAATAGCATCAAAAGCTTTGTTTGTAAGAAAAGTTGTTTGTTCTATTGTCTTGTCTATATTTTCATTTTATGACTGCTTTAACATCTTTAATGGCAGACATGTCAAAATAGGTCAAGCCTAAGCTTTACTACTCTAGCAATGGGTTATGTAAAGAAAAAAACAGAGAAAAGGGCTGAATAGATATTCCGCTCTTCCTTCTACCTTTATGAATTTGGCTGTGTCCTTAGCTTTGACAACTTTGTATTGAGAAGTCTCCTGAACGCTGACATCACTGCATTGAGAAGTCTATCATCATCACTATATTGGGGCCAATTATGACATTTCTATAGTTCTCAACACAAAACAGAGTAAACCAATCAATAAATATTCATTGATTTAACCTTAGAGAAAATGATGCTGCTCCATTCTAATATAACCTTAGTGGACAAAAGATTTTTTTTTTCTTGTTTTGGAGTAATATTTACTGGATGTCCAATACAGATTAAAGAGCAAACATGTCTTTTAGTATAGATTCCCTTTGGCTTATTATGTAATAAATTGAAACTGAGGTGTTTTAGTAGAGGATCACTTTGTTTACTCTGCCCTTTATGTATGACCCTCACTTTGGAAAAGATGAGACTTTCTGGAACAGTAGCCATGTTTAAGTCAATATTGAGAGTCACTTACCAATGACTTTTGTCATCTTTCTTGGTTTTATTTTTTTTACTCAGAATAAATCCCTCAGAAATCATGGAACATAATTAATTGTTGATTGACTGATAATGATTAGAAAGTGTGTGATCTGAAGTTGGAGGTTAAATAAAGCCAATGCCACAGCTTTAATTAGACAGTTTGAGGAGTTGATTTGACAGAGCAAAACCAAGCCACTGCAGAGAGGCCCAGGTGAGATGCCTGGAGGACTCTGGACCACTCTTGATTCCTAATCTACATAAATTACTTTGCAACTGACTGTAAACTGGTTAAATGGTTGGCTGGTGACAAAAAGATGAAGAAGATAATGAATGTATACTAGGCTGCACAAAAGATTTAGAGGGATTTGTATCAGCTTTGTAACCAGACTGACAAGTGGGAAATAAAATTTATTGTTGCTAAACATTGAACATTACTCCTGAGGACTGAAGTAATGAACACAAGTAAAAATAAATAGCATTGAACTAACTAGAGCTGCAAGACTTTTCAGAAGAGTGCTCAGGAGAGAGGAAGGGAGGGTTTTCCTCTAATGATGTCTAGATAACAAAACCAAAATTCACCTACCCAATATGGGGAGGCTAATGATCACTGCCCAGATTGCCAGTCAGAGTGCTTAGTTATGCCTGATTTGTTCCTCCTAAATTTGAAAGAAGGCATTAATATTTGTCAAAAGAGACACATCAAAATTATATATATTCAAGCTTTTGAAAACATAGCAAGAAATATAATACAGTTTGGGTATTGTTAGAAAAGTCTCAACTTGCCATCTGTGTTGAGTGGTGAATAAACCCATTAGATTCTGCGATATTACCTTGGAAAACACGAATGACAACCACAGGAATCAGTTTAGGGAGTAGCTTCTTCAGGAAAGAGCCAGAAACTTTGCACACTTGGGGCATTCAAAATGGGCCTAAACTGTACCAAGCAAATTATTTTCTTGCTGATGGAATTCTGAGCATACATAGTGAAAGAAATTTATTTTTATTTTTGTCTATGTGTTTTCTTCTCTCAGTTTACCAACAAGTACATTAGAAATCAATTCTGAACCCCAGGGTAAAGTGTTTTTCAGTGTTTCCCAACAGACCAGTAGAGTCATACAGGAACTGTGTATGAAAATTCAGGTTTGTCACTTGCTCAGGGATTGAGTCTGCAACTGTGTCTCTTTTTATGCATTTTTTGAACTTCTTACCTAAGCACCTACTCTCTTCATGGAGGAATACTCCAAATAGCTGTGCCTTTGTGTCTTACTGATGGGTTATCATCTTGATGAAAAGAGACTCTTGGAAAGGTGGTGGAAAGCTTTAGTTTGGCATCACCAGACCCAGGTGGTATACTGTAGTGGGGATTCTAGTTTTAGCTCTACCACAGGAAACCTGTGGACTTTGAGTTAGTCAGGCAGCCTCTGCAGGCCTTAGCTTTCTCCTTTGCATAAAAATGTCACCCACCTGCTCCAGAGTCTCTCTTAGAGCTTTCCTTTATTCATCCAGCCACCAACTTTATTGACTCCAAGAGATAAGAATATAGCCATCAGCTCCCTGGAGGTCTAATTTAGACTTAAGATTGGAAGCATTTTCTTAAAAGGGCCTTAGAGTTAATATTTTAAAGTTAGTGGGTCAAGAGGCAAAGCTGAGAGAATTATGTAGGTATTTATGCAACTATGTTAGAGATCTACAAAGACTTCATAAACTCAATAAAACAAGGCAAATAACCCAATAAAAATAGGCAGAAGACCTATATATGCAGTTCTCTAAAGAAGACATACAGATGACCAAGTGGCACATGAAGAAATGCTCATCACCTGTAATCACAGAAATGTAGATCAAAACTACAATGAGATACTATCCTATGCCTGTGAGAATGGTTGTTGTTTGAAAAGCCAAAAGCAACAACTGCAGGCAAGGGTGGATAAAGGGAAAATGTCTCACAACTATTGGTGGGAAAATGAAGTGGTTCAGGGCCTATGGAAAGTGTGGCTGTCCCCCAAAACACTAAAAATGGATCTGCCACATGCCCCAGTTGTTCTGCTCTTAAGAATCTACTCAAAGGACACAAAAACATGAATTCAAAAGGAAAGCTGCACTCCTATGTTGACTGTAGCACCATTTACAATAGTTGAGATATGGAAACAACCTAAATATCCCCAAACAGATGAATGGGTCAAGAAGAGGTGGTATATATACATACACAATAGAATACTACTCAGCAATCATAAAAGATAAACTCATGTCAGTTTTTGAAACATGGATAAGATGGAATATAGAAAACCAAACAAAATGTCAGATGAGGACAAATCTTGCAAACTGACCATAGATCTGAGGCATTCAGGAGGAGAGGGTAAAGAGGAGAGGAATGAAGAAGGAGGGGGAAGAGCACAATAAACTGTCAGTGAAGCTACCAGAAGTGGGTATGATGGGGTGGGAGCAAAGTGGAGAGGCTAAAGGAGTCAGCAGGGCTAAAGGAGGACGACTGGGGCTTTGGTGGTAGATGTTGTAAAATAACTAACATTTGTAGAGGTGTAGACCTCTATCGCTAAGACATATACTGTGTTGTAAAACAACATTACCTCAATAAACAAAGTACTGTAAAGTACTTTAAACAAAGTACTGTAGTTTTAGAAAATGTAAGATTGGTACTAAAACAGGGTGTAGTAGCCTACCTCTGGTCTAGAGGAATGATATAAACAGACAACACTCCTATAGGCAAGATGTAACAATGGGAGTGTGAGGTAAAACATTCATTGGGACTATTTTCTTTTGAGTCAAAATAACCACTGCTGGTGATGCAGAGCACTTTGCCTACCTGGTATGCCTTCCCCACACTGTCTGCTTCTCATTCTCCTCTCTCATCTTCCCTTCTCTTTGTTTTCTTCAACTGAAAACTACCGTTCCAATTTGCTCCAAGATCTCTTTTATTGGGGCAAGAAGAGGAAGCCTGGAGGAAGAGGGAGGGAGGGAAGGTGGAGGCCAACAAGAATTTTAATTTCCCAGGAGCCAACATAATTACAGAGCAGACACAAATCCTTTCAAATCTTTTGTGCTGCTTCATATGCATTCATTATTTTCCTCATCTTTTTGTCACCAGTCAACCATTTAACTAGTTTATAGTCAGTTCCAGGGAAATTTATGTAGATTAGAAATCACCAACCTAGACTGAAGCCCAAAGACATCTTACCTATTACCTCCCTGATAGATAATGTGATTTAATAAATTCACTCTCTGTACAGAAGTCCAGGGTCAGTGGCACACCTGGCTTTATCACAAGACCCAAGAGCTGCCCTAAGTGAGGGTACAGAAGATCAGGGTGCTCCCTCTCAGATCATACCTGAGCTCATCACCCACCAGGGTCCATCATTTTGGGAATTTATTTAAAAAAAGTTGAAGGAAAATACTCAGAGCCTGAAAAATTCATTTAACTGTGTTGCATTTTTCTTTTCTATGATTGAATTTATTTCCCCCTGGAAATTTTACCCTTTGAAGTTATGGAGTCAGTAGAAATTTTCTTTTAGAATTATTAGTACAGACTATTCTTAACATGTAGTGGCTCCCTATGGCAATCTTTGATTATTTTCACAATTAAATGCACTTAATATTGAATCAAAAATCTTTTGTCATTTGTGTTTGTTGTTAATGTGACTTGAAGGCCAGAGGCATTTTCTTTTTGAAATCTGGTGTTCTGGAATAAGACTTTTTCTAAGACATCCTCATCATAGGTTAGTGCCCCTGTATCACATGTGCTTGTTGATGTGACGTGTGCTTGGAACAACTCTGTCAAAGAATGGCAAAGAATGGTGATGGGATTGTTGATGAGTTGTGGCTTGAGCCCAAATGATGGCTCTCACAGACCAGAACACACGCATGTCTAACACACAGACTGGTAGAGTGCTGCTGCCTCAGTTCTGATGACCACTAAGTGAGCTTCCATTTTAATAGAGAGTCAGACTTGATAAAAGTTGACTCATTATTAAAGTCATAGTCACAGCAGGTATTGGTTCAGAAAATCTTTGAAGGTCAGGAGCTGGATGCAGGTGGAGAAGAGATGTTCATCACAGAGTTCTGAGCTGCTCTGATAACCCAGAGAGGAGAATGAGAGAGCTTTTTAGAGAGAGGTTTAGAGAGAGAGAGGTCAAGAGAGAGAAGTCTAAGATTGAGAGATCTGAGCTGAAGCTTGTGTTGGGTGTGGAATTCATCCATACTGGCTACAGTGACTGAGAGCAAGAAGACAAGGACGTGAACTGCACTAAGAATGAGGTAAAACCCATGAAGCTCCCAAAGGCGCAGAAGTGGAGTTCTTTTCTGTTTGGGACACTTGTGAAGGTGTGGACTATTAGACTCTTTTTGATAGGGGTGATGAGGGACTCAGAGAAGGGAAGACGTATTTTCTCTTGAGAGGGACTGAGAGAGGGAATTTAAAGAGTGAGGCTGGGGAGGACAGAGAAAGTGGGAGAAAGGAGATAGTGGAGGAACAGCAAGGACACTGCCCTCCTCCCCTACCCTTTGCAGCTCCTGCTGCCATATGTGACAGCGGGGCAGGAAAGTAAGCCATGCTGGAGAAACTTGTGACCAGTTTAAGCTGACTTGGAAACTTGGTACTTGAAAACTTGCTTTGACTTGGAAACTGTGAAGCTTGGGAATTGTCTGAAGAGCTGGCAATTGGAGTGCTGCTGTTCTCATCATGAGGTGTCTGAGTGGTTATTGCTGATGTTTTGAGTGAGTCTTGGTGGTTTGGGCCAAAAGAATGCTGGAGAATGTATTTTGGAGGAGGATTGAAGAAACCAGGATGCCATCTTTTCTTCATTTGATTGAAATCTTTCACTTTTGACTTGAAGGTGAGATGGTTGCCATTTTGTGGATGCATGTGACTGAAGGAACCGTGGGTAGCTTTTTGGACTAGAGAATGAACCATGTGGTAAGATAATCAAAGGGGTTCCTTGTACTCTCAGTGACTCTTGCTTATTTTGTCTTTTTAGTGAATAAATCTGTTTTTCCTCGTAAGATAGTGTGGTCTTGCTATTGCTGGCATGGACTGGGATCAACCTGATGAGTAGCTGGATTTAAAGGGCCAGTCACTCCTGTTTGTAAGCTTAATTAAATTTTCTACTTTGCTTGTTTTGTTACCCAATTTAATTTTCAGTTGACTTTTTCCTATTTGTAAATAACCCCCTGTGTTTACCCTTACCATGAAAGTCTGATTTCTAGGCAACTGCTTGCTGCAAGTGGAAGAACTTTTACTGACTAAGTTAAAAGGGGTAACCCCCTCACCGGATAACAAATATTGTAGTAGAATCTGTAGCAGCCACTGTGAGATACCCTTTGAACCACCAACACCATCTCCTTCCTTTTTGCGAAGACAATCTTGTTTTCTTGGGGAGGCCCAGCTACAAGGGCTTAGATTGTGATTTACTTTGGTTATTAATAGCAACCTCATTCTTTTTGACAAATCTCCCCTTTCTGAGTGACCAAGTATGTAATGCTCAATGTTAATTAAGAAGAAGTGTGTGCAGAGGAGTTTCTGGGAAAAACCTCTTCACCCTATGGAATGAAGACATGCTGCTTGGGTCAGTGGTGATTGTGATTGGGGGTGACAGATGAGAAGGGCAAAGTCAAGACAGAAAGAAATTAGAGGTTTGATACTTTGGAGATCTGCTGCACTGAATCTGGAGCTCTCCTTCCTGATTTCTTGTCATGTGAGGTAAGCAAATGCTTTTGTTGCTTAAGCCACTGTTAGTTAGGGTTTTGACTTTCACTTGCTTGGAACCAAGTGAGCATAATGTCACAGTGGGGAGAAATACTGTCTCTGTCTTCCCACAAAGCTTGGCATGGCTGTGATGCTTCAAGGGCTCAAACTGAGGAGGCAGCGGGGTACAGACAGGTTGGTGTGGGGTTGGAGGCACCAGTGCCATTCCATGGAAATGCCAGTGGAGACCCCAGAACTGGGGTGCTAGTGTCTAGTGACTGCAGCCGAAGCAGCGGGTATGTCTACCAAGGTAGTGTGAGTGGTGAATTAACCCAGCACAGGTGGTGAAGTTGGTAGACACTGGGGTGCCTCCATGTTGGGGAAATAAAACAGAAAAGAGAAATAAAGCTGTGGTACATAATTGCTGACTAAAGAGCTGATTTTATTTATTTATGAGCACTTATAGATCATACTGTGGGATCTCAGAGAGGATAACTTGTGGCAATATATACAATCAAAATGTTTAATATTCAAACACAATAGGAGCTTAGAGCTTGTGCATGTAACAGTCTACTGGTCAGTGGATGGTTGTTCATGTGGTGACTCAGAACCCAGGAGACTTCTGCAGTCATTTTGATATGGTTGTTATTTGCACTGACATGATGGAAGAGGAAAAAGATCATGAAGGAGAGATGTCTGCTTGTTAAGATCTTGATCCAGAAGTGGCATGTGTTACTCCTGCTCCCACTGTGCAGTGAAATTGAGTCATGTGTTTCAGCTTAACTGCAAGAAGAGCAGGAATTGGGTTTCCCTGGCTGACAGCTGCTCCAAACTTTAGGTGGGAGAGTGAATTTTGATGGCAATCCCTGTTACCCCCAGTTTTCCCAGAAATACACTTTTAAGGGTGGGATTGGGGTGGGATAGGTATTTTGCAAAGCCCTGGAATCCTACATGAGCTGGCGGGGTAAGCTGTGATGCATATATAACAAGGTCAGAGATTCAACTGCTGACCTTCTAAATGCAGAGGTGGCATATTCACCACTTCCTTGGAATTATCTGCTTCAATATACAAATTAATTAAGGAATAATTAAAAACAACAATGCTTTCTTTTGCCTGATTATTAAGACCTGGTTTGGCCATCAAATTAAATTTCACTTGCAGTTTAACATATACCATATACCAATAGTCTAAATTGTTATCTATCTATCTATCTATCTATCTATCTATCTATCTATCTATCTATCATCTATCTATCTATCTATCTAATCTATCTGTCTGTCTACACCTGCTGATGCCTTTTGTTTAAGAATGAAACACTTAAAAGCATGTGGTAGCTTTTTAAAAAAATTCTTAAAGGATTTCTGATGACTAAATGACTTATGGCTACTTAGAAACAGAATTTCAAAATGAGCATCAGACTTATTTCCCTAGTGCCTTGTCACAAATTCATTGGTATCCATGTAATAATTTTCCCTTGTGTGAAAAATAGAACAGTAAAGAAGAATGGGCCTTGTCTGATAAAATGGCTTTTATTAATCTCTTAATGTTTTTATTTTGTTGTGCAATTATGAGTAGTTTCAAGAGAGCAACAAACAGGTTATGATCATAGTTGGATATAATTGCTATCCAGATATCTTTGGTTAATGCCTGTTTATTTCAAAAACAAAATGCTTCCATTAAGAAAAATCAACGATAATGATCTGACTTTATTATCAAGAAATTATACCTCTTGTGTAAACCTTGCGAATTATAAGTGCTTGAATTCATTTGGGTGATATAATAGATGAGAAAGACCATTTATTAGGTGAAGTACTTGGCGTTCATATCAGCATAATAAAATTGATATAAAGAAAACAATCTAAGGAAAGAGAAAATGTTAATGAGAAATAGAACTTGCCCAATAATAAATTAGTCCAGGAGACTACATGGAGTGTGGGATTGACACCAAGTGCTTCATTTTGGAAACTGATTGCCCTCAGCCTCCTGCTGGGGTCTGTCCTCATCTTCCTCTCTTTTTATTTTTCCTCTTACTTTACCTATGTGATCTTATGCATGCACCTACCTCCTTCAGTCTCCTTGGACTCCTAAGTCCTTACAACCAAACTGACCCTTGCTAAGCATCTCTGCTTGGATGTCCTCTGGGAACCTGAATTCTGTATGTCTAATTAGAATTTGTTATCTCTTACCCTCTTCTTGAATCAACCACCCCATCTGGCCTATCAGAATATCTTCCTCTTTCACACCCCATATCCAATTAGCCACTTCCTCTTGTTTCCAGTTTGAAATTTCTTTCCCATATCTAGCTTTTACACTCCCACTGCCTTTGTCTGGAGCCATCACCATTTCTCATTTTAATGACCTCAACTGATATTATCAACCAGACTTAGGATATACTCATTAAAGCAAGTTTGTTTTCATCTTCAATGTTCTTTTATTTTTAAATTGTTTCCTCAACTTTTTACTTTGAAATATTCCAAATCTACAGAAAAAGCATAGTAGAACCAATTGAAGTATCATCACCCCCGACCTTTACCAAATGCACATGCTTTGCTAAACTTCTCTCTCTCATAACCCATTTCTCCATGCCTCTGTACAGAACCAATCCTGCATTGCTTGGAGTTTGTGGCTTGAGATTTGTGTGGACATTGGCATTCCCATCAGTTTCTGGTTGTCTGACTCCTACAGTGACAGGTATTTCAGGCAGAACTGAGGGAGAGAGCAAAAAGGGCAGGGTTGCTTTGATGACAGACGTTGTGAGCCCTGGTGAACCAGCACTGCCTAGTTGGGTATTGGGGTGTCAGAGTTGAGCAGACCATTCTCTTAGGTGCAACTTGGCCAGATGAGGGTTCAGGATAGTGCCATAGGGTCAGCTGAGACTGTGCCCCCAGTGTCCTCTGGAAGGACATTGACAGTAATGACAGTTACTCTTTCAAGCAACTCCTTGATAAAAGATATTGTAGAAGAAGGGTGTGAACAGACTTGTTTCCAAACACAAGGAGACTCTCAGAATGGGTGAAACAGATGGTGGAGGTGAAAGAGGCTGCAAAACCTTATGAATATAAGTGGACGCCTGAAAATAGCAAGAAATGGGCATTGTTACTGCGACGTATACTCAAGAACAGAAGCTAAGATATTAAAGGAGATACAAGCTGCAAGAGGAAAATTTCCTTGCTTCTAGAGTTCAGCATACCCTTAGTGTAGAAGTAATTCCCTAGTCATTCATCATTCTACACTTTCATTTTGATTATATATGTGCACTAAACATAGGTGACAATCTGCCTTTTTGGTCAATTGATCTTCAAAGTTAGCGAGAGACATTAGCTCTTATTTTATTATGATAGTATTTTTGTCTGCACTATTATTACTCTGCCTTCAAGTCATTAACACAACTCTGAAATCTTTCTGTCTCCAAAATATTGTTATTGGCTTATTCATTTAAATTCTTTTTAATCAGAGGCAAACATACATGTTGCAGATTGTATTTACTAAACAGAGTAACACTCTTTCACACCCCATGTCCTCATACAATGTGACTGACATTCTGCTCATCAAATGGTGGGAGCTGTATCTCTTCTCTGCACCTGGGTGGAACTTTGTGATTGACTTGACCAGTAGAGTATGGTATAAGTGATGAAACAAGGCTTCCAAAAATAGATCACCAAAAATATCATACACTTTACTCTGTTGGGACATTTGTTCTTGGTGTCCAGCCACCATACTATGAGGAAGCCCAATAATTCCACATCTGAAAACTATATGGAGGCCTTACCATAATATGAGCACCATCAATCTTCCTCTTTGGTGATGTAGCTCATCAATCACCAGACATAAGTATAAATCCTGACAGATGATTCCATCCCTCAGTCACTGAATATCAGTCTTTGAGGCTTCCTGTGGTGGAACAAAGTGGTGGGTGCTCTGGTCAATTCCTGACCCACAAAATGTGTGAGCATAATAAAATATTCACTATTGCCACTACAATTTACTATGCAGCAGATGTAACTAGAGCAACATATATAGCCTGTTCTGATTTGTTAACAATTTTGGGAATTTCGATCACCTTAAAATCTTATATTTTTGAATTGCAAAAACATTTTATCAACCAATCAATTAATTTTGTGCACAATAACATTGGAGTCACTCAATGTCAAGACAATTAAATTCATAAAACATATTTGTCTTTTATATCTAGGTAGGTGTAACAGGTTACATCTGATAACAAGCTTGGTTTTGAAGTGCTGCCTTTGAAATATCTCTCCAGTATTATGCTTATTCTCTCAAAGTGCCACTTTGATTTTTTTGTAGCACATTAATTTGAACGCATTTTCTTTGCTTAATATTATTAGGGTCTTAATTTTAAAACTGCTTCTTTAGTTCAAACATGCTTGGATATTAGGTTAGTGTCCCTGTAGGGTCATCTTCCCAGGAGTTTTGTGCCTCTTGGGAAAGAACTCAACCTGAACAAAGAGACTCTTCTCAGGAACTTGGTGCCAGGGTGGTAGTCCAGAGTTAGAGGATTAGGCTAACTTTAAGTAAAGTTAAGGGCCATCACTTAACTTGCTTTCTAGCCTAGCCACTGTCCATCCAAACCTGAATTGCTGAGGGAAGAATGATAATAAATGAGTGAAAGGAGATGAGCAGTTTCTAGTGCTTTTCTGGGGACTCTGAGAATATAAATTAACAGGTCTAGTATCACTGGCACATGAGAAGACATGTAAACTTGTTTGCTGGACACTGGATTCCCATTGTTGACTTTTGTGGTGTTGGCAGAAAATCAGAGAAGGTGAGGGTAGTGGTGTTTCTATGTAGAAATTGGGAAGGAAGTAATGTGTGTCACTCACTACTCTAGTACTTTAGGCACCCAAATGTGTATCTTCAAGCTCTTCTTTTTCTTTGTATTGACTAGAACCTATCAACTCAACCTCAACATACAGGTGAGACATATGCTCTGGATCTTTGAATGACTGTGTGGAAAAGAAGCACTCACTAACATAGTATGTCCACAACTAATTTTGAGGTGAAAAATAAACTATCTTTTTTCAGTCTTGAATTTTTGATTGTCTTTGTTTTAACAGTTTAAACCTACTCTAACCTATACACTTATCTAGCCCACAAATATTTATTAATTTACATATCAGGTTTTATGAAAGATGATGGCAGCACAATGGAAAGGTTATAATTCACTGGGATTGTAGACAAATAAATACATAATTACAATTAGGATGTACATTAAGGACTTAAGAAGTGAGGTGATGTAGTAACGCGAATAGAGATCAGGATATGTACCCAGTTATGGAGATTAATAAAGACCTCTCTGAACAACATCAACAAAAGATTGATTTAAGGGAGACCAGGAGTAATTTGAGGGTGGAAGGAAATTGACTAAGGGAATTCTAGTCAGAAGGAGCAGAATGTGTAAAGGATCTAGATTAGCAGTTTATCTAACACATTTGGAGATATCAAAGTAAGGTGGTTTGGCTGTTATGAAGATAAGGAGTATGGAGCAAGATTTGACTGGAGAGACAAAATGAGGTATGGCCATCAGGAGTCTTATAGGCCAAGGTCTTGGTATTTATATTTCAAGGAAAGAGATTATCATTAATGAATCAAACTATTGGATAATTAAGGCAGAGAGATGTCATCAGAGATGTACTTTGAAAACATTCCTTTGGGGAGCAAAAAGGGATGTAAGCAGTCTGAGTAGGAAATGATACAATAGTCAGTTTTACTTGGGAACACATTTGATGGACCTTTCAGGATTCCCAAGAATAGTTTAAGAGTGATTTTGAGTTAGGGCTTAAATTATCAAAGTTGTGGGTAGGCAAAAAAAATATTATTTTGCACTTCAACTCATGTTTTGCATACAGGTAAGTAGCCAGGCCACAAAAATGTAACTACAATAGTTCTACTTTATGTACCTCAAATTGAGATATAATATGACAATGGGCAAATACATGAAGTATTGGGATTGTCCTTTGAAAATATGACTTGTGATATTTGCTTGATAAACCTGAATTAGATTTGTTGGCTCATGTCCTCCTAGTTTAGGTGGGATAAACTAGGTCCTCCTAGTTTAGGTGGGATAAACAACTTCAGATTATTTCAGTGAGGTTGTATTCACACTATTAAGACATGCTGTTATGATGCTTTATCTGCATTAGGTCAAAACTGCTGATGAGGTTCAAGGCACCTGATGCCCAGCCGCCTCTTTAACTTTTCACTTTTGCATTATCACTGGTTTTGTAGTATAAGGATCCATGCAGTTTAAAGCAGAGAACTTAAGACTTTGGTCTCTTGTCTTCAGAGAACAAAATAGATTCTGTTTAAGCTGCTGTTAAGTTTTTTGAAAAATTTTTTATTTATATATAAATTTCACAACATTGTAATCTCAAGGATTTGCTCCCCCCACCCTCCCAAGTTTTATTTGTAGGTAATGAACATTGGGTATGTGTTCTACTCTGACTCCTATGTTAGCTTTTTAATTATAGTTTCTCTAAAATATTTTTCCTCTGGTTAAGCTCACTGATGAAAAGGTGTAATATTGGCAATGACTTTAATTTCCACTATATAAGAAGGGAGCTAAAAAGTTAAAGCTATTTTCAATTTAGTCAATTAGGCACATTTTTGAGTATCATATGATATTGACTAAGAACTAAGAGATTACAAGAGATTATAATATTAATGACTTAAAAAATCTCTATTATTTTGTAAGTATTTATATAGTTTATTCGTTTATGGCTTAAAGTTATTTCTGTTCACCCCTGACCGAAGTGTCAAACATTGTATAGGAAACATTGTGTTAAATAATGTACACGAAAATAAAGATTAAACCATTTGCTTTTTCTTATTCAAAATGGTAAGGATGCATATAGCTGCTATTTGGATTATGATATAAAGAAAATTTTGTCATTATAATTTATACTTAAAACTGCCACTGATGATAATAAAGCTGGTAAGTATGTTTTCAGATTATCAGTGACAGTGCCCATTCCTTCTGACTTCATATTCTATTTCTTTGAACCTGTCCCCTTCTATTTCTACCTCTTCAATTTCCTGCCTGTACCACTAAAACAACTTCCCAACATACCCATCTACTACTGTCCATCTACAGAGATGGTAAAACTGAGGTTAAAGCACAGTCCTCTACAAGGCTGCACAAGACTGCCCTCACCTCAGACACCAGGGGCAAGTTCAGAGATCTCTCTCACTTCTGATACACATCAGGGGTTCCCATCATCCCTACAGGCTTGATAATTTGCTAGAATGACTCCTAGAACTCAGCAAAAACATTATATGCAAGTCATGTTTGCTACAGTAAGTACAAATTAGAAGAGATGCCTTAGGCAAGATCCAGACTTGATGTTCCTGTTGTTTCAAGGATAGATCACCTGCAGGCACTGAAGCATGAGGTATAAAGAGTATCGCCAACCAAGAGGGCTCACCCACACTTGGTGTTTTATTAAGGCTACATTCACTAGCTAGGTTTATTGAGTCACTGGGTATGTGGTTAAAGTCAAACTCCAGCCCTCATCCCCTTTGGGGGGGAATGGATTTTGCTCAAAGCCCCAAACTTCTACTGAGAAAATCAGGAAGTGTCAATCTTCCAATTTTGTCCTTTTTCAAGATTGTTTTGGCTATTCTAGATTCCTTACAGATTTTATAATGGGTTTTCTACTTCCACAAAAACAGTGATGGGTTTAGCTAGGGATTGCATTGAATCTGTAGATCACTTTGGGTAGTATTGATATTTAGAAAATTTTGAGTCTTCTGCTCCATGAACATGGAAAGTCTTTTATTTATGTCTTTAATTATTTCATCAGGATTTTGTAGTGCTCATTGTATGATTCTTTCACATATTTGATTAATTCTTAAAAATTTCTACTTTTTGATGCTATTGAAAATAAAATTATTTTTGTATTTTTCTTTTTTCAGATTGTTCATTTTCTTTTTTTTATAAATATATATATTTTTATTTATATATAAATTTCACAACTTTGTAATCTCAAGGGTTTGCCCCCCCCTCCCTCCCCTCCCTTCCCCCCCCTTTCCCTCCTGTTCATAGTTGTGCATTTCATTTTGGTGCTTAGCTTGTTTTGACTTTCCTCAAGGCTTTTATTTATTTATTTATTTATTTATCTATTTATCTATTTATCTATTTATTTATTTATTT